>OMNV01009129.1:59606-96296 GCA_900303265.1 Brotula barbata | reverse complement strand
GGGAAGCACGCTGAGAGTACAGTGGTGTGTCTGTCTGCACGTGTATGTGTGTAAGTCTATTCAACTATTTCTAGCAGATATCTTTGACAATTTGACAAATTCTAGCGGATATCTTCGACAGTTTGGAATAAAGTGGATAACCAGATTATTTCATTGGATTTCTATCCACTTGGATGTATCTCTTGTTTATTTCACTGGATTGATTTATTACACTCTGCAGCCCTTTCAACTCTTCCAGTTGAGCTCTAATCCGTAAAGCTATGTCTTGTTTTATTGCTTCTGATCTTGCTTTCCTTGGCTGTGCTGCTGCGTGTTTTGTTCCATTATTCCAAAAAAATGCTCTGAACGGAAGAGGTGTCTGTGTCCCAAGAACAGATTGGTACCGTCAATAGAATTGATTAAATGCACATTATGGACAGGCAAGAGTTCTGTTTAAATAAGGTGCTGCTTGCGGTTCCGTCTACTTAATGTCGGCATTGGCCTCGTGATAAAAGAAAGGACTGACACTTTCGTGAGACGGGTAATCAATTAAATAAAATCCTGCTTCAACAGTTCTGATTCCTCCCTGCGGATGTCAGTAAGTCCAGCATGAACCAGGTCAAATACTGGGATGATCAGATATTAACTGAGGGATTGTGTGTGTCAGAAACCATAGCATATGGAAGATAGTGTGTTTTAATGGATTTACCTCCTGGATGCAGGATGAAGGAGTAACTGCCGATTAAAATAACAGATTCTGCTCTTGGCAGAAGAGGTCTTCATTCGTAGCCCGTTCGCTGTGCCAGCCTTGGTTCACTTTTCCCCTCAGTCTCAGACCCTTCTGGATAATTGGTGATCGTTTCTGTTATTTCCATGTCTGAGTCACGGTAGTTTAGTAATGACTATACTTGTTTTTCAGATACAGTGGTGGCAAAGCAATGTTTGCCCAACTCACTGTCTTCCAGGCACGCACCATTAAATTGGTCTCTGTTGGGGCGCCCAGTTGGTACAGCGCACGCCCCATACTGCAGCGGTGCAGATTTTATTATGACCTTTGCCCCCTTGCTGCATGTCATCCAGTCTTTCTGCCCCATCCTTCCTGTCTCTATCTCTGCTGTACCTATCATAATAAAACAGTCGGTCCCTCTTTTCTCTCGTGGAAATGCAGCATCGCATCTATCTTTATGTTTTTCATGCAACTCATCCCAGCGGGTGGAGCAGTCGTTGTTAGGTCACATTAGGTTGCTATAACTCTTACTAGTGTGTCATGGAGCTCAGAGTTCTGCTCCAGCTCACATATCCTGATTTCAAGCACTGCCATCTTCTGTTGGAGCTCGTTGCAGTCTGAATATTTCACATATTTTGACGCGGCTGGTGGCATCATGAGGTTCACTCATTAATTCTATTAGTAGATGTAATTGTAGTGGTAATGCTGGTAGTGTGTGACGAGGCAGAAAAAGTCCACAAACAAGGCAAGTGTCATGCGTGTCCAGCGATTTTGTTGTTGGAAGGGAAAATGTGTGGAAAAGGGTTAAAGCAGGGATCAAAGACTGCAAGAAAGCAGGTTAGCACAAGCTAACTTAGCACAACAGTGTGTCAGCATAAACTATGACCTCATTGCTCCAACAGTACATGAGTGTGAGTGTAATTTTCAGACAGCGGTGAATTAAGGACAACAAATCTGAGCCATAGATGAATTTTGTCGAAGAACCACTTCAAAGAGTTTGTTCTATAAAATGACAGAATAATGGACTGGAAACACAGCAAAATATGGGTTTGTGCAAAGGTTTTGTCAATAAAAGTCACAAATTACAAACCAAAGGGAACTATACCTCAATAGTACACATCCTCAATAATATGTGTCCTTTCAGAAATTGACTTGTATTAATGCTGTTCCTGGCCTAAAATCGCTTTTTTTTTCATGGGTTAGCTATTTTGCCTCATGGAAAGAAATTCCAGGTCCTGGATTCAAAATCATCTGTGGCCTTTCTATGTGAAGTTTAAATATTCTGTGGCTTTCCTCCTGATGCTCCAGCTTCCTCCCACAACCTAACGCCAAGCAACGCAGCTTTAGGTGTACCGGTGACTCTACATTACTCTACATTAGATTTGGACAAATAAGCCTCTCTCAAAAAATATAATTAAGATCTCCAAATAAAAGCATCTCTAAAGACATTTTTAATGGCTGAGCTGCAAAACATTTTTTTCTATGACGGTATCAGCAGCATCTTCACCTGCACAATCAGCTGATCGAAGGAGGAACTGAACAGGAAGGAGAAGAAGAAACCTTTCCTCCTCACAGCACTAACACACATGAAGAAACCTCACTCTCATTCTCTGTCACTTTGTTCACACTGCCACGTCAAATATCTCCGTGCCCAGCACCAACAATACCACTGCAAAATAGAAAAAATAATAGCAAAAAAATCCAACTTACCTTTCCTTTAGCTGTGTGTTACCAGAAACTCTAAAGAGGAGCACCACAAACCTGAGACACAGTAAGAGACAGAGAGAGTGAGAGAGAGAGATAGAGAGAGAGAGAGGAGAGATAGTGAGAGAGAAAGTAAAAGGAGGAAGTGAGTGCTTTGAGGAAGCAATTTTTTTTTTCACTGGGACTGGAGCAGAAACAAAAAGCATGAAAGCTTAAAGGGAAAGTCCACTTAACAGACTTTTTATTGTTCTGGCTGTCTTGGACATATCCTCATAATAACAGTTTATAAGTTTATAAACAGCTGCGATTAAAAGTTGCTGTTGAGGGCATTTGAGGGCAGTGATGCCTGCAGAGATGACAGCAACAGCAGCAAGATATGAGCAAAAATAAAGCTCTTAACTTACAAATGCCCGATGAGTAAAGAGATAAATTAAGTCATGCCTGTGGAATATATCACAAGTTATAAAAGTATTTTTGGTCCTGACATTCAAAAACCAAAACAAAAAAAAAAAATCTAAAATGAAAAGCAGATCTGACCGATCACCCGTTTAATATCAAAGCAAATATTTCCTTTGCTACACGCTTCATATTATGAAGCCACGCTCTGTTTCGGGGGACGGAAAGATTTGTGTGTGATCAACAGGCGGGAAATGGTCACGGCAGCTGGGATAGGCTTTGAACTACAGCCTGACACAAGGTCATACCCGTCATCCCGCAGCACACCGAGCCAAAGAGCATGATGGGACTTCGAGAAGACTTTGGGCTTCTCGTGATTGATTTGAGACAGCTCTCATTCCTGGCTGGACCCTGAAGAGGCAGATCATCTGGAACACACGTGATGGCAGGAATCTGCAGACAAATATGCGAGTATCTTTATTTTACCGTCTGGATCTGTCTCCTTTGGCTCGCTGCTTCACCACTTTCTCGGCGGCCTGGTTTGTTTGTTCACTTTAACTCTCTCTCTATACATGCCAGCTTCTCTTCCATTTGAGACTGATGAGCTATTTTATTCTAAATTTTATGCTAAATTCTTTTTGGCGGTGACAAAACACAACTGGACAGAAATGCCAGTGCCTGAAATATAACAACCACTTATATCCAGTTTAGCAAATTTTTTTTCTGTGTTTTGTAACCAAGGAATTGGCTTTGTGCTGTTTGTGCGTTACATTCGTTCTCTTTCTGTACCACTTGATGAGCCATGACATTATATGCATCCCATGTAGGCCGCATTACGTCTGGACTCTTGATATGACCACGGTCTTGAATGGCAATATTATATCAATATCAACTTGGCAGAAAAAACTGCCATACGAGATAAGAGTGCAACATGAAAGTCTCCAACCGTATGTGCTGCACAATCTCATTCAGAATTTAGAGTTTTAATTTCTCTAAAAACGTAAGGTTACTGAAATGGATTTTAGAATTTTTTAATGTGACATACTCTATGCAAAGGCACAAAATATCCTTTCGATAACCATTGATAGCTTGTCTTAAAGTGTGCTCAATAACCAATTAATGGGTGTTTAAGGGGCTAATAAAATTTAAAAACAATCAAAAGTGACAGAACATAATCTAAAAAAAGGCGCACAATTTGTCAAGACCTTGTGTAAGTCTGGCTGCGGAGAGGGAACGGTGGCCTGTATGTCATGTGACTGGAACCACTGAAAGCAACCAATGGCCTGCAGGTCTCCAAACTCTGCCCACACTGTGCACTGATCCTGAATCATCCCATGTGTCTTCCCAAGCCAAAATACTGGGTTGCCTGACAGTCTTATGACTCCAGTTCAGGATGTACCGAGCACTGGGACAAATCACGTTCTGACATGCTTCGTAGACGGCTGTGTGTTAAATGATACACGTTAGATATGGAGGATTACAATTAGCGCTGACAATAAACTGTTATGAATTATCTGAAGCCGTGACAGAGAGATGATCAAAGCGCTCGGCACCTTCAGCCAGTCAGATGCATATGTGAGGCCCTCACATTAGTGCTCACTGATGCATTTCTCTTCCCATAACAGATAACACTAAGCACAAGATTTGTTTTCAGGATACAAACTGATGATAGTAGACAGGAAAAGCCTTTTTAAAAAGTGATGATTATCTCCCGATTTCACGCTATCTCAGAAAATAATGCAATGTACTGGAAATAATGGAAAGTACAGGAATCTGGTCCAACCGATTTACCGTAAATATTCTGCGTTAACTATGAAGCTTTTAATGTTTGGAGGAGTCCTACTCTATGTTCCGTCTCAGCAGTTTGTCACACACACACACGCACACACACACACACAAAATAATCCTTGGTTGCTGGCCTCTGGGAAAGATGTTTTATCTTAGCTCACCCTTCTAAGGACATCAGCTGCAGTAGCTTTTATCTTTATTGCTATTCTTTGTCATAGGAAAGATAAAAACCTGGACTCTCTCTCGAAATCTCTCTATCTCTTTCCCTGTCTTACTCTCACATACACACACACACACACACACTCATACACAAACAATACTGTAGCCAAACCGAATCAACACCATTTCAACATTCATCAATGATTTCATTCTACTGAATATCTGCCAATTAAGGACTGGGTCCATGTTGGTTTCTCTTGCCTGATTCTGGTCTTATTTTGCAAACAAAATAATAGAGTTTGACATCATGTGCTAAATTACATCAATTTTCTCCGCAAATGGTTTGGCACGAATGGAAGACGTCACTGTGCTGTTTTTCTTTTTCACCATCAGTGACGGACAAAGGCATTTTTATGTTCTCTATGCCCAAATGAGAAACCCAGAGGCGCTCAAGAGTTAGGCAACAATCACTAAATTCACTTTACAAAACTCTGCAGTTTTCAATATTCCCAGCACAATACAGGCACAACAAATCTTAAGAATCCAAACAGTCACATGAAGAATGGGAATGAAATTTCCTGTGTAGGCAGAGAGGTATCTAACACACAATCTCATCCACAGAAAACTCAGTTTTTATCAACTTTTTGTTGTTCGGCTGATGAGTAAATTAGGATGGAGAATCAAAACAAGCAACTGAAATTCAGTCTCACGTGCATTGATTTGCTCTTTGTTTTCATCCTCAAATGCACACCGTTTTTGCGTTTCCTGAATTGGGGAACTTTCGGCTTATATAATGTATGAATAACAGCAATCATACAGTCTTAATCTCCAATCTAAGTGACTGAACACCACACAAAAGACACTAGAGCAACGATTGTGTTGTGTTGCTGTACTTTCATTGGCTCGTGCTGCAAAAAAAGAGGCAGCAATCACAACCGTGGGAGGAAAACTTTCAGGGAACAGGGAGACAGTAGACATGTGCTTGTGTGAAAAGAGAAACCAAAGAATGTCAGACATCCTCGTCTAAAGTTTGAGCTGACATGTTTCAATGAACCTCAACGGCATCATCATCATCAACATAATCAGTGTCTTTGTCATTGCTCATTCTGGTTGTACAGAGAAATTCCTTGCTATTTGTGAAACAATTTTTATACAATAGATCATGTTCTGAATTGTCAACATCTATTATTTAGCATTATTTATATTTGTCTCTCTATTTCCCTTTCACATATTTTTTTAGACATAACAAAAACAAGACTCCTTTATGCCAATGAATATTTTTGTGTCTTATTCATTTATTACAGTTTGAATTCTTACTACTGTTATCATTATTGGTATTATTGTTATTCTCTCCAGAGTAGCATTGACGATAGAATCAGCATAAATGTTCAATTCACCGACTCCGACAATTTAACACAAATTGTTTCACCCACTATTTCCTCTGAGTGAAATGTGCCATGCACCAGCGTAAGCACTTCCTCTTTAGGAAACTATGGCAACAAAAATACCACCCACTATTCAAGGTGATCTTACCGCTCCAATAATATAGAAAAGTTTCTGCATGTTTTACTCACACACATCATGTCATGTCATGTAAATCATGTCATTTCAGACCACAGGCTCCAAATTACTTGCACGCAGACTTAGTAAAACAGCCAGCAGAGACTGCAATCCATAAAATTAGGGACCCCCCAACAAACAAGATAACCACTAAACCAGAGGGAATCCAGAAAGCCTTTGAAACAAACTATATAATCACCATACACACAGCCAGACAAGGCAGACACACAACAATCCAAACATTTCTGGACTCATTAAACCTCCCTCCCATTGGAAAAAATATCTCTATCTGAAAATTCAATAGAAGAAATAAATACAGCAATTTCAGGCCTCAGTGTTAACAAATCGGGCGTCTGTGACAGATTGCCGCCTGGATGGTGTTGGTGTATGAGAGAATCACTGCTCCCCTTATTAAAAAACTCTTTCAGTGGTGGCTCTCTCAACATCATGGAAGGATTAGACAAAAAGGGAAAAGATCAAATGCATTGTAAAGACTATAGACCCATCAGTGTTTGAAACACATATCAGGGCTTCAACTAGTGACTATTTTGAGAGTCAACTAGTCATCGATTATGAAAACGATTGATTGACTAATAGGATACTGAATCGTTTTTAAATCTAGCAGGAGAGCCCTTCATATAATTGACCATATTTCTAAGGGAAAAGGAAGCGCAGTCCTTCTCAGCCTTGATGTTGGGAGGACTTTTCACATCAAGTTAGAGGCAGATTTGGATTTTGTAAATTATGGAAATCCCTCAGATCCGGTAACATTGCAACAAGAATGTAGAAAAGGCTGTCCAATTAGTCCATCAGCTTTTAACCTTTTTATCGAACCACTGGCTCCAACTGTTAGAGAGAAGACTGCTTTAGATGGTACACCTATAGGAAGTGTGTAAACAAAATTTGCCTATATGCAGACGACGTCGACCTAAAAATCCTGAATCTGGTGTACCATGGCCAATGAGCATTCTGGAGACAGATGAGCCAAGTAAGGCATGACCTCCTTTTGCCAAATAATAACAAAGGGAAGCTTTAATAATTTTGCGGATCTACAGTCTTATGAGCTGGACAAAGATTTTTACAGATCCATCGCCTCTTTTAAAGGAAACTAAGGAGCTGATGCAGATGCTTATTGTTGCCTCCAATACACAGATCACCAAACTGCGCAAGGGCTTTACTTCAGGGAATAAAATTTCAACCAAATAAATGAGGCAGAGCTGGGAAAATGAGGTTAACATAACTATCACGGAGGAAATGTGGCTTCAAGCATAGGAAACCCAGTGTATCACTACAAACTCCATTTTTTGGTGTGATTTCTGTTGGAAAACTAATCCGTTCAAACAAAAATCCAAATAATGCAGGTCCCAGCTTGGATTGGTTCTGATGGACCATGCGTACATTTTCTGGCCTTGTCTATATGTTCAGCCTTTTTGGAAAGGAGTGACGCATTTAGTATCAAAACTGGAACTGGAAGTGTAATCCAATTTCTCTTTTACTCCGACAGGTCTCGCTAAAAGCACGCGGATCTACTGACGATGGGGAGAGAACGCACAGCATCGTCTTCGGACATCATCGTAAACACCATCTGCATCTCATTTGTATGTTTGTTATGCATAGCAGGGCAGTGATGAGCATGAAACATCTAAACGGCAGCTAAAATACAGCGGCAACTTTATTACTAGATATGAAGTACACCTACAATTATGTCCATAAACTCTTGTAAAGAGTTATCCATTATCACACTCATAAAGAAACTTTTATCACAGGATAATTGTTATGTATATGAGCAACATTTTGTCCATCATGTAGCCTGACACACTTTTGTTTGTTTGTCTTACAGCCGTTGACAAATAGATTCCAGTCTACTTGAGATGAGACCATTATTTTAATATTGATATTTGTCCATCTGGTCAGAATGAGACAAATTGATCTCAGTCTGTTAAGCAGAACGAGACTCTTGTGAACAGAATGTGAACGTGAGAAGTAAAGTCGGCATATATAAATTAAAAGGAAGCCCAGACTTCTTCTTTATTAAACCTGTGCTTTTAAATAGACTCGTGCTTGACTCACCGTATAAAAGAGGTCCAACACATGCAACAAGCTGACAAATACGACGGAGAAAAACTGTGTTCCACTCCCCCTTTGAAGGATCTTGTACTTTTAACAAAAAATGCATTTCTATGGATACGTCCTGGCTGCATTAACAGCATACTAACAGCACATCAGTCTGGTACCAGACTGATGTGATCTGCTCTCTTAATCTCCACTGGGACAACATTTACCACTATAGATGAAAACTAAGCCACGAATTGAGAAACACACAGGCAATATGCTGTTGGAGGGCATTGATTAGCGATGCTGTTTTGCTGCCGGTTTGCTCTTGTGAGGAGCCATTGTTGGGCAAAAAAAGCTCATCTTCAAGGCCAGGAGTGTTTTATTAGTTCACGTGAAGTTGAGTGGTTCATTCGACCACAGAGGGACCTTGGAAGAAAATGGTCCAGCATGAGATTACTGGCCCTTTCCTACTATGGGGCTGAATTGTACATGGCTGTCAAGTCAAGTTAAGACCCCTAAGGTGTGCCGGTCTTTGCCTTCAATGGGGGCCACAGTGACATACGCTACACTGATTGGCTCAAAAAGTGCAGCGTAGTAAATTAGTCTGGAGAATTTATATTCTGTATTCACAGCAAATTTCTGACTAAGACCTGTTTTTAACAAGTCTCTACCTGTTACCAACAACTGAGTCCAAAATTTGGATAATAGACACGTGACACATGTCCAGACCCTCAGATGGCCAAATTTTATATGATTCTGGACAGCTCTTTTGCAGCGGTTTTCAGAACGTAAAATTGTTTCCATGTGGATGGATATTTATTTAAAACCGTGCTTGTGTGGACAGGATTTTTCTTTAAGAACGAAGGAGGAAAACCTTAGTTTTAAAAAATACCTACCCTTGTATGTGCGGGCTAGGCCTGCAGCTGCAGCTCATTGAGAATGCTGTCGACAAATGAAACTAAGCTTTTAGTTTTAATGCTCCACACTTCTGGAACAAACCTACACAGGATTTGAGGTCTGTTCTGACTTTTCCTTCAAATTAAGGCTTAAAACCTCCTTGTGTGCTGCAGAATTTTTTTTAAATCATGGGGCATTTTATTAATTTAATTGCTTTTAGTATAGTATCTAAATTAAATTTTGACTGATGCTTTCTTTGTAATTGCCCTTAAAACTCTTTAATCTGTAATTCTAATGTCTTTATGTCTTTGTAAAGCACTTGAATGCTGCTGTACAACTAAACTGCAATCTCTACGTCTTATTGAAAGCACTCAGACAAATTGTGATTCGTTTAATAGAGGCTGACAATGTTAAGATCAATGATCCAAAGTGATCAAATGATCCACAAAGGCAACATTATTCTGTGAAAATTTTATGTGCAATGCAGTAAAACGTATTTCACATGGCCATAATTTTGACGGAATGACTAGAAATAAAAATGTGTCATACTACTTCTGTACTGGAACAAGTACATGTTTATAGTACTGTGTTACCACTAACACAAATATGTGACTGTCTTAACTCCACGTCAACTTGGGACCATGGTGGACCATTGGTATACCGTGTTCTCAGGAGTTCAATGGAACCTCCATACTTTTCAGGGACCACTGTCTAAATCTATCTCGTCAATATTCCATTTAAGAAACAGCCAAAAATGAGAGGAAAACATCTGTATCAATAAGAAAGATATGAAACAGTAAACGATACCAATCAGTGCTTGAGAAAACCCCCGCAGCATTAATTTCTGTATCAGAATAAGGATGGAGGAAAACAACATGGTCAATTTGTTCCTGTAGAGGAGAAAATGTGCCATGAAATGGAAACAAGGAAGAATGACTACAAGAAGGCCCTTGTGTCTTCCAACCCGCCCTGAGGCATTGTCGCTACGCTCCATCCCACTTTGTATAATTTTGTCAGTGTGAGAATGATCGTTCATAAGCCTAACAAGGTGAGCACGTGTTTGTCTATTGACGGTAACACGTGGTGTGTATAATATCTCAAAACTGTAGAAATTAAAGATGGAGAAAATGTATTTTACGTGACACACAAGATTAAATCAATACAAAAACTGACATATTTGATGGGAACTGAAAATCTGTGCATCCCTGCAGCACTTTGAAAAACAGGAAAGTCTGCCCTGTTTAGCCTGATGTGTCTGATTAAAATATTACTGTATCAATCACATATCCCACAATTGATGTCATAAACTTATATTTCAATACATTGATGTGGAAGTTGAACTGACAACTAGCTAGGCCTATAATAAATGAATAAAATACACAAGCAGGAGCTGATGTCTGTGTGTGTGTGTGTGTGTGTGTTCGTGTGTGTTAAGATTTTTTATATATACCTAATGATGCTTCTAATTTGCAATGTTTGTAAAAGAATGACAAATATGTGACCTCATTTACAAGCCAGACTGAATTCTCCTTTAGAGCAACAATTCACAGTAAAGCATGTAACATGTCCTGGCAGTTTACCATGTCGATGTGTGGATGTGTGTGTGAATGCTTTGTGATTGTGAAAGTGAGGTTCAAAAGTGAAATGGGCATGCAAGTGTGCAAAAATGTTACAGAAAATGTGAGCAGGAATTGAATGATTTGTTCTAATATGTTTGAATTAATTTGTTCAACTGCCCCCAAACATTATCGAATATTCAAATAGACATAAACACAAATGTCTATCTGAGAAAAAGTGAATTAAAAATTTAATCAAATCAATTAAATTAAAAAAACAATTAGTTTTTTTTTCCACAAGAAAACCTGCTGAGGTGAGCTAGTAAATTGACAGATGATATCTAACAAGGCACCACACATAAACACATAACCACATAAATGCCACGCATTAGTTTGTTATATTGAGCATCCAAGGATAACGCAGACCACTGGCACTTGTTGAAATAAATTGGGCACCTTTATAATAAGAGTAAATCTGCATGCAGACATGATAAATGTTAGAGCTCATTGATCCTGCCATTAGAAAAGCAAATAGTCAGACGTGATGAAAGGCATGCACCCATGCAGCGGGGACAGCTCCTTGCTAGACTTCATTCAAGTAACCACCCTGTTTATTCTACAAACTAGCAAAGGCATACCGTGGATGTTGAATGCTATTCTTCATCAAAGCCCTTTCCAACCTGACATGAGTCATTCGCCTAAAATAGGTTTGTGCTAAGTTCCCCTAATAGCAAATTGAGTTATTCATAAGCTTGCACACACGTTTTCCAGCACTTGCTTGCATGCTTCAGTCAGTCTGGAGGGTTGACTTCTCAAAAACTAGTCAGTCAACATGAGGTTAGAAACATGAATATAGGTGCTGGAACACCTTAAAAATACAAATTATGCTCAAGCTTCATAACCAAAGTTACAACAATCAAGATCTGCATTTTAGATGAAAACATAAACGGCAACAATGAGGACGGTGTGTGAAGCCGTTACATTAACACTGATGTGCACTACCAACTTCAAATCCACACCTACGGCCATACTCTGACTGTCACAGTCCCTGTTCTGCTGCTATTTTTGTGATTTTTGAATCTTGCAAGTCTTGAAGTCTTGAAATCTTGAAGTCCCATCGTTTTCCAAAGGATGTGCACGTATGTTTACTAAACACATCCATTTCAGTACCTCCCTGATACTTGGTCTTCTTCCTGATGTTGCTGATTTGCCACATCTATTACATCTGACCTCCTCTGCTCCTTGTCAACTACGCAGACATCTGGTTGGTTGGTCAGCAGCTGTTTGTCTGTCTGGAACTTTAAGTCCCACAGGACCTTGGCTCTGCTCTTCTCAAACACCTCTGGCGGTGTCTCCCTCTTGGACTTCGGGCGTTCCAGTCCATATTTGGTACAGATGTTCCGGTGCATTAACCCAGCCATCTGGTTATGCCTCTCAGTGTACGCTGTCCCAGCTTGACCTTACGCCCGGCTACTGTGTGTTGGGCTGTCTTTGCACAGCCTGCACGTTGGGTTCTTGTCTGCTGTAGTAGACCCTTGCCTCCATTTATCTGGTCTGTCCTGTTCTTGTGCAGCCTTGATCAGGGCCTCTGTGCTGTCCTTCAGACCAGCCTTTGGTAGCCACTGGTCACATTTTGTCAGCCGCTCCGTCCATCAGCCGATGGTACATCCCACGGATCGGCTTATCCTGCCAGGGTGTCTCCTCTTCTTTTCATCACCCTCTGTCCTCTGTCAGTTTGTCCTGAGGTTCCCATCTTCCTGATCTTAGGGTGCTGGACACTCCGTGCAGTGGGAGTTGTTTTCCTGTCTTGACCTTTGTGGCATCTATGTCCTCCAGTGGCCTGTTTATTATTCCAGCTGGCAATCGGATGCCTGATAGGTTGTACACGCTGGTGGCCTGGATCTTATCCCTACGTGGGCTGGTCTCTCAGAGCTTTTCTTACTTTCTAGAGGCATTTGGCTGTCGCTCATCTCCGTCCCTTTCTGCCCTACAGTCCAGACCACCTTTCCTCTAATATCCACCATTTGACCGAGGAGGTAGCTGATAGTTGCCCCATTACTGATCTTGTAGTCATATCCATTTTAGAGATGGGGGTTCACTACGGGGGTTAGCTGCTGGGACAGTGCATCACCTTGATTTATGCCGCTTTAGTCCTCTTGCAGCTGGGGGTACACTTTGGGAGGATCTTGGACAGCAGGCCATTTACTCTCTTGGCCTCTGCTTCACAGGTGTATCACTTCAGCCCATCAGCCAGAGCTGTGCGTCTCTTCGTCTCCAGAACCTCATTTATGGACATCTTCCTTCTTCAGTGTGTGTCTGCGTATGTGTGTGTGTGTGTGATTTTTCTCCAACTACGTCAGTTGATATCTTGATGGTCATAATTTAACGTTTCAAAATAATTATCTGTCAGTTGAAACTGAACGTTATTATCGGTGAGAAAGACAAACAGCTGAACGCGGAAAACCGACAGCCCTACTGTTAGGTACAAATACAGGCTCTTCTGCCATAAAGACGGAAAGGTCACCTTTTCAACGGTGCTGTTACACATGGCGGCTGACGACACACAAACACAGACATGAACATGTCCTTCAGACAGCCCAGTTTAATTGTGTAAAGAGACAGAGCTAGCCTGTGCATGCACCCAGGGTGCTACACTGGAGGCCTGAGGACAATCTCGTCTGCTGGCTGTGATGATCGGCCACCACATACAAAAGGATAAATTCAACTCTGACACTTACTACATTATAGGCACTTTCTAGCAGATAATCAATGTCCTGTCGGGGAGCATTGTGCAGAGCACTGTCAACACTGCAACACACGTCAGCTGAACATGTGCTGCGCCCCAACCGGCTTCAGCCAACTATATCCATTTATATATCCTTTTGAAAATTAATTTCATTGTATATCAATGAGCTCATATTTAGTGAAAAATTGGTATGGAAATGTTACAACAGTGGTTAATTGTTGTAACCTTGTTGCCCAAAAATCATCCACTTTCCAGCCAGATGTAGCTCTACTGAGAATAATGCAAACTGGGACGAAAACACTTACTTCAATTTTAATGAAAAATCTTGATCTTTATATAAAACTTTCTAATCAATTATACAATTGTGATTAATTAGCTCTTTGTCTATTACTGACTGAATGAATTCATGAATAATTGTTTATTTCTGTATCCCACGCCTTAGCGCCAACCACCTGTGGGCTTATCGGACACCAGTAAATTAAAATCATGATACAATATAATATGAAATAATTAGCCCTGATATTACTAAGTAGTAAACATAAGTTGAATGACTAATCAAGTTTTGACATTTAAAACTTTTTATATGTGGATTTTGCTTTCGACCACCACAATATGTCAACGGGAGAAACTTCAACGCAACCACATTAATGGCAGCAAGGAATCATGGGACTGAATGAATGTCTTAAAAATTGTGCAGTTCAGTTCGGTGACCTTATCATCATTGTTCTTTCATTTGGTAGCCAACATACTTTCATTAACATTAACTCGCTCAACTCTTGCTGTTTGGGATAGTCAAGGGGCCGCGACTCCTGATGTCTTTCCTCAGTGTTGATTATGCTCTCGTTTTATGAGTCTTGTGTCTTGCTGTACGGTATGTATGGTTGTTCAAGCTTTGCAGGATGTTCTAACTGCAGTTTAATTCATTTCACACACTATTATCATTTCCATGTCATCATGCCCCTTGGGACATACGTAGGTCCCAGGGGCAAGCACCGTCCTATGTTCATACATAGGTCACATGTTCACAAGACAGCTACAGTGAACAAATTGTTATGTTGTGCAAGGGTAGTTTTGTCGACAAGCATGTGACAAGTACATATTTGGATCCTATTCGAGGAAGAAACTGGAAAAGGCACAACCTGCAAGGCACAGAAAAGGACAGGGACGGAAAGTAGCATTCCCTGAATCAATCTGGAAATAAAAAATAAAAGTTTTTTCCCCAGATATCTCCATCCTGGCCCCCGCTATTATCTGCTCATCCACCTGTCCTGCATTCTCTCACGAACAACGATGCAACGGCCTGGCCGAGCAGAGGAGCCTGTGGTTGACTGATGGAGCAGCAATCAGTATCAACTGGGATTGATTAGGAAGTTATAAAATATAGCCGTTGACAGCCATCTGCTGTACTCCAACTTGGAAAATAACAAATGTGTCATTGGACTGCCTCAAAGCTGTTTCACACCAAATGAATTTCTGTACGGATTATTCACATAGGAATATATTAAAAATGATATTGTGCATTATAACGGAAGCTTGCACACCAGGGTGGATCTTTAGTGTGGCAAGAAAAAAATACAGAAGAACTTTGTCATCTGCGGGATACTGTCTGCAAAACTACACGCTTGACCAATGAAATCATTTGCAAATATGATGTCACATTGTGGAAATGCAAGAATGTTCCACCCGCCTTGCCAAAAGAGGATGCACCTGGAACTTTATTGTATTTTTCTTGTGTAGAAAAATTGAAAGAACGTCATTGTCGCCCTTTCCATTCTAGGTCCATTTTCTGTCTGCGACTCTTTCTTCGTTTGGTGTGAAATTGGAACATAAGAACGCGAAATTTCACACCAGACTCAGCGTGCATGCTTCAAATGAGGAAAATTGCTGCACGGATATTCTGCAAATCCATGCCACATTTTCATATTGCACCGGCGTGAAACAGCTTTTAGACTGCCAGCAAAGCAGCAATCATGGCTGTGAAAATCTTGGGAGTTTTTGTAAGCTCTTGTTTAGATTTACTTGCCGGTTTTTAAAGGCGGGTGCCATTTTTACACTCACATGCTTTACCAGACTACTAACTGGTGTTTTACCGAAGCCATGTTGAGACACACCAAACGGCTTGATGCACTTTATGTTTGTCAAATGTGAGAATGGCTGATTTGGCTTTAGAAAGAGAATCAATAAAGACAGAAATAAATTGCCTGCAGTCCAACAAATCTTGCTCTTTTGACCAAATGACAGTAGGAGCCTGGATACAATCCTGGGACAATACTGCTGTTCTTAAAATATGTGTTGGTCAGAGATCTGCAGTGATAAATTCTCTGGGTTTTTGGTTTGCTATGATGCAACATTTCAGCCAAACAGAAAGAAGGAACAGTAGACTGGGATCTGAGCCTGCTTCTGCTCAGCTTCAGTTGGCTTTGGGTGCAGTGGAAAAGGAAACGGGCCACTGGCTCAGCATGATGCAGCCTTGGAAAAGGGCCATGTCCTAATAAAGTCCTGATAATATAAGATAGTTACAGCGTTGGCTAAGAGGTGACTCTCCATTGCAATGCAGCAGCTGAAAGAATATTAACCTGGGGTTGCCTTCTGATACACTATGTGCAGCCATCACACCAAAGTGCTGAGCCTTGTTTTGGTAACAGAGAAGCCTTACTTCACAAGCGATGACATGTTGCAATGGTGGCCTTTTACAACCTTGTGAGAGCGGACAGACTATTTAAAGGAGCTGACCTGGTAGACAGAAGCTAATATGTCTTCAATTCGATTGTGATCACTTGTTCAGCGCCGGGCTGGTTTCATATTATAACTTTGAGCCTGTGGAACTGCACTCAGCTGTTAATTTTTCCACTGAAAAGGTCAGGTTTAAGTATCCTATCTTGAAAATGTTGAAAATGTGCCTTAAGTCTTCATATTTGATTAGGCCTTTACGTCCATGACGTGTTGATCATCAGCATGTGTGATGGGAATTTAACTGACTACACAATCAGTTAGACACACCCACAGAGTATGAGATTTTTTTCACAAGAATCTCTCTTTTATATTGCAACATTTTATAAGTACATATCTGACACATCTGGCCAATCAGAACAAAGCAGCAGGGGGCCATTAAGAGAGTATTAAAAAGGTTGGTTTTCACCAAGTGTGCCCAGTAATGTAAGGAAGATCACAGTATTTTCTGCCTATGAAAGTATAATAATGGCTTCAAAGTCCTATGTGAAAATGCACTCATGGAAAATCGTGTTCAATTTAAGTAAACATTGTTTCTTAGCAGTATAAGAAGCAGCTGTATACTTGTAGATGTAAAGATAAATATAAGTATGCTATGAATAGTACTATGAACAGTGATAGTTGGGACTGTGAACCCCTTCAAACGAATGCAGTCCCATAGCTGCCCCATGCAGCATGAGGAGCCATTCAGTGCTTAAATGGAGGGAACTAACATGTCTCTGTGTTACTTTATTCTCTGTGCTGAACCTCTGGTAGCGTGACCTCATTGTGCTCAGTTAGCCTTGGATCCCCCTTCTCTCCAAAAACCTGTTCTCTGTTCCCCTGGCTTGCACTCTCAAACCATCTGGGCCAAAGCCCAAAGGCAAGTCAGGATATTTGAGGTGTGAAAGGCTGTGCCCTGTGTGAGTCAGAAAATGTCTAAAAAAACGTGACACCGAGTCTTCTGTTGCTCGTGTAGAAAACGACAATAACAAACAACATATTTTATTATAGATGAGAATGTCTTGCCAGGTCCAGTATAAAAAAAGTGTGAGATGTGTACATGGATAGAGTGAATAGGATTCAATCAATCACTAAATATACAGGACTCCGCACAACTAGCTGTTGTGCCATGGGGTCACAACAGCTACATAATGAGCTTGGACATTATGAAATGCTGTAGCCAAAGGCTGTCTGTGAAACGTGTCCACTATGAGCTCCAAGAATTTGTCCACTGTCTCTCCGGTTTCCAACCTCTACTTGTACTCTATTCACGGGTTGACGACGTTGCCCACATCAACTTCTGGTCAAACTACGCCTTACGTAGCCGGGTTTAACCGCTCAGAATGAGTTGACAGTAACACATCTACTCCCTAATTTGAATTTTCTTTTTTTATGACATTTGCAACCCTTTTCCTGACATGTGATGGAAACCCGGCTAATGTTATAAAGTGCTTGAAAATGTACAGAGGCAGCACAGCAACCAGAGGTGACCTGGCAGGAGCATATATGTGATTTTCTTTAACATGTTCAGACGTGTTCATCACACCAAATAGTTTGCTGCTTTGACAGATTGTAGCCCTGAACATACGATGGCCCTATTTATGTCTCGTATTAACATGTGTCCTGTGTCCAGATAATGAGGTCACAATGCTTGCACCATCTTCATCTCATCAGTCAGCCTTGGGGTGCGTTTATGTGACAAGCGTCACACCACTCCATCTTGCACTTAATTCTTTGAAGGTTTAAATTTTGGTGATTTCTGGTTTTCTCTGGTTGCTGGGAGGATGGGGTTACACTTCACCCATTGTGATTTGTGTCTGCTGCCAAAAATCAAATGTGTGGTAGTAATTTAAGAATGTAAGACCGACGACAGATAAATACAGGGTTGTGCAATGGCAGCTGTCTATATGTATCAGGATACACAGGGATTTGAGCTTTGGATTTTGTCATTTTTCAAGCTGGACTCATGCTTCATAAATCAGAAACCAATCAGAAATCAGTGGCACACACCGTGCAGCACATCCACTTCTTCAGTTATCAGGACGATACTATGAGAAGAACGCCACATTTAACATTCCAACCTTTTCCCACAGTGCCGAACTTGATACCTGCCGATAAAACACTATCTGCTGTAGCTATCGTGTCATCATTCCCTTTCGTTCCTCTATCCTGTCACTTTTCTTACCATCAACTAAGCATTTCTCATAGATGCAGTGACCATAATTAAGCAAGCGATTAACCAAAGCCTCAGGGTGAGAAACCTGAAAACCAGAACAATAAATAGTGACATAACGGCTTTACATTACTCAGAGCAGCTGTTTCAGTATTTGTCTTATCTGCGCCTATGAAAATTCCCCAAAGCTTTGCCTTCCTCTCAAAGACACGAGTGCTGCAGTATTTGTCTGTATGTATTTGTACACAGTGTGGGCTGTGGAAGGCCTCTGGGTGACACTATAATTTATGAAGCCCAGAGGGAGTGTTAAATGTAGATACGGCCTGGACGGTGGACAGCAGCAGAAATGCCACCTTGTTGGAGCGAAGCCAGTTTTGGACCAGAGCCCTGCAACCAGACTGAAAACCTCTGAGCAGAGACACACACAGCGTGGAGGACCAGTTTGACTGCTGTCAATGTCTAGCAGTCAGTAATTATGCGACCTCAGGGTATGAAGGATTGTGGTTGTTCATTTGGAAAAGAGCTTACTTTCAAACTTTTCACATTCACCCATGGCCAACACCTACCAGCAGTCATAGGCTACTAAGGGAGGGCGTGCATGTTGAGCCCGCCTACTTAACTTTATCATGAAGAATAATTTGTGAACCTCTCCAAATGACTTACGGGCTTGTAAAGCATTTTGAAAAAGTTGGCTTGAGTTAGTGAGGTGTGGGAGGTTGTCCGGGCTAATTTTGTATTTTTTCTCAAGGTGACCAATCAGTAAATCGCAAAAATCTGCAAAGATAAATGAAAACCATCCCAGCACCCAATCGTGATTTGTGAACCAGGGATTAGGGCAATATGTGTTAACTGCGTGGGAGTATCGAGATATTGTGGGAGCTATGGCACTACTGGCTAGTAGCTATGCTGTACGGCTACGTCATTTCTACAGGCTAAGTTAAACACACCATCTCCCAAATTTGTCGATTCTTAGTAAAACTTTTTTATCCAGAATAAAATATTATTGTTTCAACATCACACTGTTCACCTCTCAACCATACAGATTGCCATCCCATTGTGTCCATAAATCAAAGACGTCATAGTAAGTAAAAGTAAAACAGCAAGACAACAGCAGAATGTATAGTATTTAACAATGTAAACAATCAGCAGCAAAGTTACTCATGTGCTCACCAAGGACCTTAACCTACATGTGGTATGAACAGGACAGAGTGGATATGCAAAAGACCCAGAGAGTTTGCAGAACCTTGTGGTAGCAGGTGGCTTTTGGGGTAAGACATGCAGTGGGAGTGTTTAAATCTTATCTGCCTACAGGAATAGATGGGCGATACCATGGTTAGAAAGCCCACATACTATGCCGCTACTTATTTAGACGCCACGTGAAAACTCGTAAGCAATATAACAACTAGCTGCTATTTCAACTGCTATTAATTTGCGTGGGTGTGTGTTATTCCCCAAACATTGCTACTGCAGCAGTGGGATTGGCTTTGGGTGGTTGCTTGTTTGAGGAGAAAGGATGACATCCAGCAAAGGGCACAGGTCAGAATCGAACCTGCGCTGCGGTAGGTGGCATGCACTCTACCATGTGAGCCGCCAGGGTGCCCACCAGGGTTACCACATCTGCTGTTGATGAGCCAATCAAACTGTTATTCTTTTGTATCTTATCATTTTCTATGTTGGCTGTTAGTTTAGAAATAAATGTTTAGTGTGTGTCCTTGTCACGTGACATCTTTGGTAGCGTCTCTGTGGCACTCAAGTGCAGCTGTCTTACAGTCCTGAATGAATGTGTTAGTGTGCAAGAACGAATCAATTTTTCAAAAAAACAAACAAAAAAAACCAGTTACAATCATTACAACGCTCATGGTCAAGTTACTAATCTGTTTGATTTCACCGCTGAGAGACCGAGTTGTTATTGGAGGACTGTTTGGCCTCCGCAAACTGAGTACATTTCTATCAGATCGGTAATCGATTATATTTGACCACTCCATAAATAAGCTGAACTAACTTCCGCATTCTTCTACACACAACCGACCATGCGGAATCACCAAAGTTATATCTGATGGACACACACCCAGAGTATATTGATAGCGCCAAATTATAATACACAGACAGTGTTATGCTTTATGTCTTCAGTAAGGTTTCAGACTTGGTGGACATGATGGGGGAAATGCTGAAAAAGTCTCTCTGGTTCTTGGCTTTGTTGACATTACATCTGTAGCCACTATCACAAAACAATTTTAGTGATATATTTAAGACAAAGTCATACTTCCTGTACATTAGTGAAACTATGATTTTAGAAATAACAGATATTCAGTGCGACGTCATCTAGGCCAGTTCACATGTATGTGTCTGTAATTACTCTGAAATTGTTTTGCTGAGCTACTGGAGCGATGTGACGCATTAGGACAGAGGTTATTGTTCAGGCACCGCTACGGAGGCTGGCTGTCACCAGTCATTTCTCCCCGCCTGGACAAGAGGCCCTGGGGCCCTGAAGAGACCATGCTAAATTGGGACCCAGCACACACAGAGACCCATTTCAGCTAGATTATGCTCAGCTCTCATCTGGGTGCAACAATTATAACCACGGGAGAAAAGTAAATGCTGAAAATAATAGTCTTCGTCCATTGTGACAGAATGTCAGATTTTCACCATTTTTGGTCTGGTACTGCAATATGAACCACTACAAATATTGTTGCAGCATCCTTCCTTCAACAGCACTGTTAGAAACTGATGGACAACAACAGGACAACACACTTTATCGGTACGCTTCATGTAAAGATTGGCCTGATAAGGAAGACACTGGAACGATTGTAGTGGTGCTTAACAGAGGAGATCTAAGATCCAAGCCCAATAATGGAGGTGGATCAGAGGTGATCACAGCACAACCAGGAGAAGACACTGGAGGTAATCAAGAGGTGATCCAAGCCTGATATGGAGAAGATACTGGAACGATTGTAGCACAAATGTGACAAGCACAAAAGTGTTTATTTATGGTCTTAATCACATTATAAATCTACCCTATCATGTGCGCGCATGTAAACATAGCCACTTTATTTTTGTTTAAACATACATAAATCCCTCTTTTTATTCATATAAAATTGGGAGCTAAGAAACGAGAGTGATCAGGCTTTGTTCAGCAGGAGTCAAGACAATGTTTGGAAAATGTGACATCATTCAAAGCAAACAATTAAATTGGTCAAGCGTGTACTTTGGCAGACACGGCTTTAACTTAAAACAGAGGAGACATGGGATTGGTGGCCAGAAGTAATCCAAGATACAAGCCCAATATGGAGAAGACACTGGAGAAATATGCATATTTTTGCATATGTTAATAAGAGTAGCTGGTATGGGCAAAAGAAGAAAGCATATTGAAAACATCATTATATTTACTCATCATCATATTAAATCAAATAGCATCAAGTCAGTGTTTAATCTAATTGTATTGAATCTAAAACATTAAAACATCCTAGGATGTCAAATTTTTGATACTTTTCCCCCCACTTTTTTGTACAGCTTTGACCTCGTGCCAAAACACAGTTGATTTAAGTACTGCATCATAATGAAAATAGGGGTGTAATGACGAGAAAGTGGACTTCCTGAAAGCACTTCTGCCATACACTGCCGTTGGTGTGCGGTCAAATGTGGCCAGGGGCTGTCTCACACTCAGTCTGGCTGTAATTCATCTATGTGCCATCACACATTATGTTCACACTTTCGTCCAACAATGCATGAAAAGATCATTTGATAGCGTATATGCAGAAATTACAAACAGATCACATGTTGGATTACTTAATGATGCCCTTCGTCCTCAGCCTTGTTACTGTCGATGCGTTAAATCATCTTTTCACCACAAATTGCATGAACACAGTGGTTTTTTTTGTGCTTTCAGAGCTCCAGCGATCACACCAGCTCAGTCACACCTGTCAGACCTCCCTGAATAAGCCTGTCAGTTTGGCTCCATCTCATACCACCAGCCTTGATGTTTTCCCAAACACCATGTTAAATGCCATCTGACATGTGCACAAACATCATCAGCCCTCCTCATCGTCTCTGGGCCAGGGGGGCTGGGATGTCCCACTCAAAATGTGTAGGAGGGGACAGAGGAGGTCATGAGGGCTTGTAATGAGGCCCCACAGGAGGGACTTTGTTTACATATTCCTGCGGTCGGGCAAATGGCTGGCCCCGGTGTAAACCGAGATTTTCAGGGGGCTACTGTCTGGATCCTAGACACAACAGGAAATAAAAGTTACAGAGTACGAGTTAGAGAGAGTTGAGTTACAGAGTATGGAAGACTGGGTGGGTATTGGGTGGAAATTCATCTTAAATATAGTGTAATAAAAATGTAAAAAGTAAAAAAAAGAAAAACTTGAGGGACATGACAAAAACTGTGAACGCTCTGACAAATCTAAAAAAGAAAAATATAAATATTTGAGAGGAAAACAAGTTTTTACAATAATGCATGTTTGCATAATATAATATGCATAATATAAGGCAAAGATGTGGTAGTGTAATTTTCCTTAATTGATAGTTGGCCCTCTTATGGATGAGACTTGAGGATGAAACATACAACACAGCACTGAACAGCTGCAGATCGTTCTCACTACTCTGCAACTGCCCCCTCACGTCTCTACAGAATCTTGTCTTCGCGTCGCGGTGACACTAAAACACGTTTTCCAATTGATCAACCAGGTTTGAAAGAACTCGCGCTGAAAAAATATGCAAAACGTGTGTGTGCGTTGAGATGAGTGTGGGTGCTTTTGCGTTGCTGTTTGGGGCTCTTTACTATTACTTGATAACTCGATTTAGTTTGTTGTCTTTGGTCTTACATAATAAATAATGATAATATACATGGACATCTCTTAGCTGATGACGTCTATTTTATTGTGACCAACTGTGTGCAACTGTGTATGTTGGGCTCGAGTGTGTGGGCGGGGGTTGGAAACTGTGCTGTGCTGTGGAGGTATTCAGGAGTGTATATAGAACAAGGTGAGGGTTACCACAGCTAATAATATTAACATATGGCAACAATGCAAATAAGTGAACTCTTCCCCTTTTAAAATGACTACTTTTTTAAACTCACGCTGGCTCCATTAAATTAATAACTACCTGTAAAAATTATATTTTTATATCTATATATATATATATATATTGTATAATGGAACAAAACTGTAGCTCTCGTCTTCTTGTTTTATAATAAACCACTGATCTTATTTAACAATATTTTCAAAATAAATAACATCATTACCATTTTTAACAGCTTTGTTGGAAATGTTCTGATTAAGAGCATGAATATATTAAACATTATAATAATCCACATCCAACAAAATATTAAATGTGCTGTGTTTGCCATAGGATTAAGCAGATTAGAAAATGGTTGAATGGATGATATGGCACCACTGACGTCTGCGATAAAGGCTACATGTTTTTACAGTTTTGACCAGCTTCTCTCTTTACATTGTGCACATTTTGGAGCAGTTTTTATCAAAACCATAAGTATTCTCAGTTGACTTTTTTTCCACGGTGTGAATGTAACACTGTAGCAGTTATTGTAAGAATGAGCATATATTTTAAAGCCTCTCTTATCTCTGCAGGATTATCGACTTGTTGTTTTGGTTTAGCTTACCTCTTGTGTAAGATTATATATCATTCCCCTTGTCCTTTAGCATAGAGATAAAAAGAGTAATTTGTCTGGTTTTGTGGGATACTGTGAAAAAAAACAAAAAACACATTCAATCCTATCATGGGTTGCAGAGCAGAGCAAAATCCAACAGTTTACCCTCTGTCCACTGAGAGCTTTTACTTACAACTCTGGCATCATCTTTTCCTCACGAGATTCAATTGACACAATTGTTGCATGGTCCTGAAGTTGCTGAGACCTCAGATCAATGTTACCTGTTTACTGCACTCGCACCCTTCTTGAGGGCGTTCCAGTAGCAGCCAACCAGCAGCGGCTAAAGAAAGAGCTGAGGACAGATTTCCACGTGACTTTCGTTGCTCCGTGCATCAGCTAATAAAAAAAACTGCTACCCCTCTCAGATATGTGACTGTAACTGTACGCTACACACACCACCAGGGCCGTCTGCAAGGGTGACGGCCTGTCCATCTTGCTTTCTATTGATCTGGAATGAACTATTACACGTTTGTTATGAAAAGCGAGCCTCTTTTTTGGCCAACGCGGTGCTTATCACGAAGCGGGCAGATTGCCTGTTCATTCTCCCAGAGACACACTAATACGAAACAGGTTGCTGCTTCTAATCTCATTGCCATTTAATTTATCTTGTAGACCGGTTCTATCCATTCAGCTCTATTGAATAACATTTGTGCCTGAGTCAGACAGCTCAGACCGACAGCCTGACCCTGAGTGCAGCCATTGCCCTGCAGCTGTACTGTATATGGTAAGAAGATCTTGCAGCATACCCCTGGCTGGTGTAGAGTTAGACCTCCTGTTGTTTGAGGAGTTGAGAGGAGACAGGCATGCACAGCGTGCGCTCAAGTCCATACAGAGAGTGATCCGAGCTGGGAGTCAAATCAATGCTTTTCATCGGCCGAAGCAAAACAGACCGGACGGATGAATTACCTTAATAAAACTAAATTAAACTTGACATTTACATGTGATTAGATTAGTTCTCCCAACTTCAACAAAGTTAACCTAATGCCTTCTAGTGAGAGTTACACCCATTTCATTTGTGTATGTATGTCCTGACTGTATTCACTATCCAGTGTTCCTCTTCATTTTGTCTAAACATGATCTTTGGGCTGTTCTATGTGATCTGCAACCATGAGGTGAGGGTGCATGTGAGACTGTGCATGCTAGGACAGGGAGGGGGTAGAGGGCAAATCTGGGCTATGTATGTTCTTTCAACATCTTCAAACTGGTCAGACGGCATCAACGGCAACAACAGAATCAAATAACTCTCGAGTTACTGTAGCTGTGAATTGTATGTTGTCAAATGTTCCATTTACTGCTGTGCTGCATATCTCCTGGTGTTCATCTCATCGCGTCCCTCTCTCCTCTCTCCATCAGCACGTCTCAAAAAAAAACAAGAAAACATGCAAGATCTAAACACAATGAGGTCAACAATGAAAACTGCACAGTGTTTCGTAACTAATATAGAAATACAGAGGAGAACAGCACGGACCCTCCAGTGTTATGTTATCTATTTATATTAAGGATGTCACTGTTAATCAATTATATTTGACCGCTCCATAAATAAAATGAACTAACTTCTGCATTCTTCTACACAGTGACAGAACACAACCGTGCGGAATCACCAAAGTTATATCTGATGGACACACACTCAGAGTGTATTGATGGTGCCAAATTATAATACACATAGACAGTGTTACATGTGTTCAGTAAGGCTTGACGAAGGAATGATAAAACTCAGATGAATCATCAAGATGGAGGCTGAATGCTCGAGCTCACGCGACTGATGTGATCTGCGGGAACGCTACAGGCTGACCCCATCGGTGACCTCTGGCTGACCCACTATTGTAGAGACCGTGTATGAGGACACGAAACACTCTATAAAGATGCATGCTCACATGGAGCATGCACTTGCCACTGTCATAAATGAAAGCGAATCAACATTTGATACTTGTACGACTGTATACCATCTACTTTACTGTGAATTCACAACCTCTTGATGAAATTAGGGATTTCACTCGGGCTTGTGTTGTGGAGGGAGTGGCAGGACAGCGGGAGATGTCGTGCAAAGTTCATCTGAGAGCCTTGTTAGACAGACGCCGCCTGGGGCACAGATGAGCTCAGAGGATCAATAAAGGCTAACAGATCCACAAATCCAAACCCTGACTTTGCATTATATTGCTCCTGTGCCTCCAGAGTGGATTTAGAGCAACACCGGAGAGACAGTGAGCATTGGATTAGAGAAGATCGCATGGGTTACATGTGAAACAACAAGCAATACAGAGCCAGACCAAACACCAATTCAGAGGGAAATAAGAGACTTGCCTAATAGAGTGATCATTCACACCGGTCTTATTTTAATCTGACATACGGGTGTCGCCACAACAAAGAGAGCGAAGAGGATTATTTTTTTCAGATTTTCTACAGATGTTGCAATGATATTATCATGAATTCTCTAGGCCATGAAAATCGGGTAGTGAAAATCTGACCTCATTTGACTACTGCATAAATGAGAGAAATGTGTTAATAATGGATGAAGCTGTTTTTTGCCAAAATGTCATCATAATCATTTTTTAATCTGTTGCTCCTTACAATAATCTTTCACAGATGTTACCTTGATCTCTGGATACAACGGAGCATCCATGACCTAAATATGATTGTGCAAAATACTTCCAAGCATACGCTACATCTCACACACACACACACACACACACACACACACATGCAAGTAATGGCAGCAGTTTTTATCCATTATCCCTCCCCTTTGCTCCATCAGCTCTCAACAAATCATTATGTTATTTATGTGTCTGCGAAGCATCCACTGATTTTTCAGTTTGTCGGTTAGCTGTATGCCTGTAATAGTCTGGAAAACAGCAGCAGCTGCACATACTCCTCAGCAGCTCAGTTAAAACACACCTCTGCCACTATACATCCACAGAGGAAAGTCTTTTCTCAAAAGCAACACTGTCCACAAAAATATTGACAAATTCAAATAATGAATGAAAATAATGAATAAATCTACAATTTGTCTGCATTACATTGTCATTGTCAGGTTTTATAGTGACATTAAAACCAAGGCCAAATAAAGCTGGAGAAAAGTTGTCTTTTTTATTTTACTAATATACCCTCCTAAAGAGAAAGAAACAAGTATAATAAACAAATTCTCATCTTGTACATTCTTTGCCCATGCTCCACCTTTTATTTGTTACAAACAAACTCACAAACCTGGGTAGAAACATGTTCCTGCAACCATCTCTGAAGTGCTGTGACCAACTGCAGTTTTCAAGGCGACGTAAGAGTGAAAGTAAATGTTTTCGAAAAGCGGTGGCCAAAAACAGCCTTATTTTCTGTCTACCTCTTCTGCACTTTCCGCTGCAGTTACCTCAGCCTCAGGTTACATGATATTACAAGACAGCCAGCACATTAAATGGACTGCATTTATATAGCGCTTTTATCCAAAGTGTTTGCCTCTCATTCACCCATTCATACACTCATTCACACACCAACTTCCGAGGTAACCATGCAAGGCTAGTCGGAAGCAATTCAAGGGTAGAGTCTTGCTAAGGGACCTCCAACATGGACAGGCTGGAGGGATCGAACCGGCTACCTTTTGATCACAACGCGACCATCCTTCCAGCTAAGCCATGACGCCCCACACACATTAAAGTGAAAGACAAGTGTCTGGATGAGAACGTGATCAGCTGTGATTATGTTGTTACCTTTAAGATAAAGAAGATAGACTGCCGCTCTAAAACCAATATTTGAAAATAAAAGAACATTTTTAAAAGTCAGAATGACCTGAAAAGGTGCACAGACCACTTGAGAGATCAACTGGATGTTTTTGGGGGTTTTTATGACGATAAAGGCAATGGAGATTTATGAAATTTGTAATGTATGGCTAATGAAATGTAACTCGATAATACAAATATGTGGAGTTATGCCTTTGGTGAATAGAAAGCATTGCATAATTTGCAAAGTGACACTGCTAATGTTGATCACCAAAGCACTATATTGAATTACCTGAGGGCCATACATTCCACAGGACATATATTAGCTAGTTATGTCTGAAGTAGCAGTAGGCGTGGCCAATAAAGGATAGCGATGTGTACCAACCACAGTTGTCTGCTGGGGGGTTTTTTGGGAAGGGGTGCATTTTTCCGCAGTAGTAAGGCATAAAAATAGCAGGTTGTCAGACAAGCACTCCCATATTTCTTTGTGAAGAGATGAAATTTGGCTGTCCTTAACAACCAATATGAGAGCATTAGGAGGAAAATAAACTGTCAACAGACAAACTATAAACAAAGACAGAGTGCAGCACGGCGAGATATCCCTAGCCCTGGGCTATAAATATCAAAACGATGTCCACCTAACCCCAAGACTTCATGAACAGTCTTTGATCAAATTATGAACAACACTGCCCTTTGCCCTTAAACCTTATTCTATTACCTCAACCTTTACACACAGCTACTTTAGCTACAGATCTAATGTGAGCAAGTGTGAAGAGCAGACAGCACTTCTTCATCTTGTCTGTGAAGGTTCTCATTCCTCCAGGTCATTGTTATCCAAGACGGGTTGAATCAAGTTCAAAGTTGATAGAAGATACTTTACTTTTTCGACGTTTCTTCAGTTCTAACTGAGTGGTGGGGAGTTCCAGGTATTTAACCTCTGTGGGGCCTTGGTCTGGGTCATCAATACTACTTGGCTCTTTAGCACTCCTACCCTACCCTTTGTTGAGAATCGGGGAGTGATCAGAGGCCAAATGCAAATGATCGTCGTTAGGGCCGCCACCTGGGGTCACATGAGTATAGGCGTCAAGTCTCCTGGGAAGGGTTGAACAAACAGCATTGGAGGTGGGTGATAGACGGTATCTCAGCCCTCCTCTTCTGTTCAGAGATGGTTTTTACACTTTCACAATGACGGCCTCCCTCACTCCTCTTTCAAACCGTCTGTCTTCCATGTCCAAAATGTGTACGTTGTTGTCCTCAAAGGAGTGTCCCTTGTCTTTCAGATGTAGATAAACTGCTGAGTCTCGACCTGAGGCGTTGGCTCTCCTGTGTTGTGCCATGCGTTGGTTTAATTGTTGCTTGGTTTCATCGATCTTCATCATCAACAAAGTGTCCTGCTCGGTTCCTCCACTTAATTAATAAGTTCACATGAGAGTTATCTTTAAGGCCGTGATGGATCCGTTGGTTTGCTTAATCCATCCATGACAGATCTCAATCTCCGACTTGATCATTCATGTAATCAAAATACGTTGTGTGTGTGTGTGTGTGTGTGTGTGTGTGTGTGTCTGTGTGTGTGTGTCTGTGTGTGTGTGTCTGTGTAGTGTAGCATATGCTCATTATGACTGTTGAGCATTGACATTCAGCTACATTCTCAGCCTTCTTGAGAATCTCGCAACAGCCTGCCATCTTTTTTATACAAATGAACAATGACCCTAAATGTCCTGAAGATCCTACTAGCCTGTAGATAAACGAATAATAAATCCAAAGATTTCATCTGACTGGTCTGAGAAGTGAGAGAAGTCAGAGATCAATAACTCACAGTGACACATCCTGTGATTGTGTTTTTATTGCAGTTAAATTGATTGCAGACGTATGTACAGTTGGAGCAATGGCTTGAGGATGTTGTACTTGAAGAGCACACTTTCAAGCAGTCACCTCACACCACATGTTGAGCAGATTTTGACATTTTTCACTCAGATTCTCTCACCACCCTGGAGATTCTTCGAGACCGCTTGCCAGCCCTTTCAAACAGACTTTCACTTGAGCTATTGACCCCCAGATGGGCGTGTGTCATTTCTGGTGGATGGAGCCACTGCTTGTGAGGTATCTGTGAAGGCTCACAAGATCATTTCCAGAAGCTCACAATAACAACATCAGCACATCTTTTAGAACAAAGGAGGTTAAGACAACTACGCTATCTTCATCATAGAATGACAACGCGAAATTTCAATTAATGAAGTCTGAGATTGGTGTAATATAAAGGTTAAAGTGGTATTTAGAGCCATGTGAGCCAAATCTGTTACTTTGCTGCCTCAGTAGCAAGTTGCAACAGCATTTTGCTCTTGTGTGTTTAGGCTTACAGAGGGCTTTTGTGTAAACATGAGAAAATGATTAATCCAAACCATGTGTATCCATTTCTAACTCTATTCTGGGCTGACCTGTGTCCTGTGTTGCTGAAGAGTGAGTTCTGCAAGCTGTTCTCCTCTCATGGTGGCATGTGGCAACAGTCCCATTCTGTGAAAACTCTTCTGCAAGTATTTTGGCTATTCTTGTTGTGTCACTGAGATAATCGCCCAAGCTCTTATCGTGGGTCTCAGCATCTGGAAGGCTTGGCTGTCATCTCCGCCTGACTTACTCACTGAACTTACTACTGAAACAGAGGATATGAATGAATGTGAAAAGGGGGGAAATGAGGACAGAGAGAGACAGCAACACAAAAACATAAATCTGTGGCAACTGAATTGTGAGTTGTTGTCTGGCATAGAGAGTAGTGACTATGGGACAGGAACACATACTGTGGATGACACCAATCAGCACGGCTATTGGACAGATGGATCAGAGCACTTCAGGCCAACGACACACCAAAAGCTCATTGCCACGTGACCAATGGATTAGCATTAGGCCAACTGAAAGGGGAAGGAGGTTAGGGTGCTTGTCACCACATGCTTCCTGCTCACTTCCCTTTGAATGTGGCTCCTTTCTCTTTCACATAGGGCGCTGACTTTGGAATATTTTGAAGATCGAGTTATCTGCTGATTAATTTGATATTAATTGAGTATTTAATTTAACACAAGACAATTTAGACAATTGCAAATTAACTTACATGATGTGCTGGGAGACCAAGGAAGTCTCAGTGGACACAGTGGCTACCTTAACAACAACATATCAGGTACACAAACTTTAAATCATGACATAAAGACAGCAACAACAAGAAAGATGAGGAAAAGAACAACAATTATTAGACTATTATATATGCACTTCCAAGTAATACAAAAACTGTCATAACGAAATCAGGATCCTGACAGCACAATAGATTTGTCAGTGTATTAGTTTATTGGCTGTCACTATAATGCAACGACGTGATAACGTGTCATGTTTTCATTGGATCATATCTAGTAGTGCAGAAAGAAAGAGAGTGAATGTAAGGGCAGACTGCTTATAAAGCACTTGTCTTGCACCAAGTGTTATTGAGTCGGGTGCAGTCTTTACATTTACCACCACACCAAATAATCGTTTGCATGCCATTTTCATCTCCGATTTGTTTTAATTGTATGGTGGATATTAATTGATTAATTGTGACGGCCCTACTTTCATTTAATACTAATCCTCTCAATTCTTTTCCACAGCTTATGTTAGTTCAGCCTAACTTTCAGTTCAGTTCTAACTTTTATCATTTGTGGGTCAAACAGGTTTTCACTAAACAACGCGATCTCGTGAGCAAATGTAATCCTTCGTCGACCATTTTAAGAAATCATCATTATGCTTCATTATATCAGGCCAACCAGACATCAGACACTATTTATATGCATTAATTCTGACACCTTTGATGCAGAGCTTTGCCCGATTAATACCACGACGTAGGTCACTAATCAGGTCACTTCCAGGTCAGTGTTTCCCCTACCGTTGAGATTAGTAGGGCCAGTAATCTTGACCCTCACTCACTAATCGTTGCCGTGAGTGTGCAGCAATGTCCCAAAGCCAGGTCCAAATCAGGAAAAAATAAAGAGTTATCAAATAATGTCGCCAACCCAGGACAAACCCATGGCTCAGGGGGCTCCATGTTTCACACTGGCAGCAGAGTGGAGCTCCACGGAACGGCTCACCTTTCTTATCAGCGCCATATTTATCATATTATCATATTTATAGCGGTGTCAGCAAAGCATCAATTTGAGAGTCAGTCAGGATTCTATTCTTTCACTTTCAGTACAGCAATCACCTTACAGCGTTCACAACGAACTCACACAGTATCATTTATATTTGAAAAAAGGAGATCTATTGCTTCAGTCCAGCTCAACTTACTAATTACACAATATGAGGTAAACAAGACACACACACTGTATTTCCGTTTGTCAATTTCAGACTACACTTCCGTATGATACAGAAAATACTGTACGCGCTGATTTAAAATGATGATAGACTAATGAGACAGCTTACACTACACCTTTTTTCACAAAAAGTATTTAGTACATCAGCGCATTTCAAACTTGTCCTTAGGTAAAAAGAGAGACATAAAAACGTCTACATCTACTTTTGTGACTGAGAAGCCAAAGATGCAACAATTCCAATACTGTGTAATGTTTTATCGGGTTTATATATGAGCTCAAAATAGTAAGAAAACGTATATTATAGGTCCTAATAATCGTTGACAAATTTGCCAAAACTTTGCTTCGATCCATCCATTCAATACCATTTTTAGCGTGAATGAGTGTTGTCAGCATAGACAGACTGTTTCAGATGGACGTGTTACTTAATTTAGACACTGGATTGCACAGAGGAGAGTTTATTTTCAAATAATCTTAATAACCTTTTTGTTGGTTGGACAACGACATAATTGAGTTCTGTGGCCAAATCGAACTATAACTATCGCTCGATTGCAAAGGTGCATGTAAACCCACTGCGTGGAGAGTAATGATGCCACAGCTTTAACTAATTCCCTTATTTTGTCCTTTTAGCCACCCACGTTTTCATAACTCTCTTTTAACATTCCCTGGACGTTATTCTGCACACTCCTGCACAAATCGTACAGCTCCTTTATTTATACGTACATTCCTTGAACTATGTCTATGTTATGATAAGCACCAACAAGCCACAGCAAATTCCTTATATATGAAAAACTACTTGGCATCAAACCTCGATTCTGATTATACCCCTCATTGAATCGAGTTGGAATACTGCATAAGATGATATTTTGTCTCTCAGTCTCTCAATGCTGGTAACGTGTCAGCTGTCTTTTCAAACTGGCCCCCCACTTACTCGTTGGTTCTCACCAGATCCTTCCAGTTTGGCTAAACCCTATATCTCCTGTCAGCAGAATGTTGTGAAGTGGCAAAACAGTGAAAATGACCAACAGCCTTAAGGACATGCCAGGCTGCAGGCACCAGCACCCTCTGCTTGCAGAACAATTTCTTCTTCTGTGTTTAAGTATGTTTGAACATTATGTCTCAGCCAGTTCAGCCCTAACATGTTGTGACCCTTGACCAAACCAAACGTTCCCATTTTCACACTAATGCACCATGCAAAACATGTGTGGCGAAGGGTAAAATGCAAAGATGGACTGATCCTGATTACTATTACTGTTTCTGCCATCTGCTATGAATGTTGATTCACGGAGCAAATATGCAGAATGACCAAAACAAGGAAGATTTTTAAGAAAGACAACTGGCAAGGATAGAGTATCAACAAGATTTGTCACTGTGACCAGAGCCAAGGAAATGTCATGAAGCCTAAGTAAATACAGCTCAAAGCCACTTGTGAGACTTTAAGCAAACCAATTTTTCCGTTTCCTGCATGAACTGTGAAATCAGCTGGAACACTCAGAGAAAAGAACTTTTTCAAAGGGGCATGTTATCAGAAGGCACACGGGTTTATCATGTGTAATTGTCAATTATTGGGAGGAACAAGGCACAAAGTCAATGCCTAGAAGAAATATTACTACCATAACCAAAGGAAGACACACACACACCATGGTGTTAGATATGCAACAGGAGATTCAGACAGCAAACAAAATGAGTGTATATCAGACAGGTTGGTAAAATCATACAGGGAATCCAACAACGGTTGATTTGAGGGCAGCTACACTTGATTGGAGATACTTGAAGATGTTTTGCCTCTCCTATAAGGGGCTTCTTCAGTTCTAACTGACTGGAGGGGAGTCCCAGGTATTATAACCTTTGTGGGATGATTGTCAAGGTCATTGATACCACTTCTGACAACAGTCGTTGAGGGTCGTGGAGTCATCTGAGGCTAAGTGTAAATGACAGTGAGCTTTCACATGAGGCCAAATATGAGAGGTGGTTTTCAGGTGGATCAGTTTCTATCTCAGTGGGTTTTTGGTTTGAGACAGAAACTGATCCACCCAAAAGACTGCACGCCCAAATACAAGACAAGCAATCTACTGTATGCAGTCCAGTGTAGTGAGTAATGCATGGCTTAGGTGGTAGGGTGATGAACTAATGATTTAAGGGTCACCGGTTCCATCCCCGGTTCCTCTATGTTGAACGTCCCTGAGCAAGACTCTAACCCCAAATTGCCCCTGACAAGTAAGTGGGTCTTGCATAGTTACTGCGGCTATCTGTGTGTGAATGTGTGTATGAATAGGTGAATGTGAGGCAAATATTGTAAAGCACTTTGGATAAAAGTGCTACAGAAATGCATTCCATTTCCATTCATGCTCAGACTTGTACATTGGAAAAACTAAACAACCATTAAACAAATGCATGGCTCAACACAGGAGGGCCAATGCCTCAAATCAAGACTCAGCGGCTGAAAAATAAGGAACACTCCTTCCTGGACAACATCAATATTTGGATTAATTGGACAGGGAGCTCTGTATCAAAGAACAAAAAACACATCTCTCAACAGGGGAGGTCGAGGACACCGCTAATGCTGTCCTTTCATCTCTCCCAAGGAGACTCAACAACCCCTCATGTAGAAACCCCAACTTCTGTCATTTACTCTTGGATTCAGATCACTCCAACGACTCTCAACAAATACTGCCAGGAGCGAAAACGATCTAAGTGATATTGATGACCTAGGGGATGTTGAGTGTGCTCCTATATTTCAATGTGAGTGGGGCTGCTGCTCCACACAAACACACAGCTATGCGGAACTGTAACGTTAAAAAACTTCAAGTAGGTTGGGTGGGCGGTCCTTTAACGTGGCATTGCGTTCAGACACCGAACAAATGTGGTGTGAGCAATCCAATCTCAGGACACATAGACGACGCATTTGGTACATTCAGACTTGTACTTTCGTGAGAACGGATAGCTTAGATAGCATTTTAGTAAAAGGGCTGAACAGGGCCGTAGACAATAACCCCACAGAGGTGATGTCTACAAGGGCAGCCATGACTAGGGGTATAGCATGCCATCCTCCAACCATAGGGTTGGCGGTTCGATCCCCACCTCCTGCTGTCCATGTTTTGAAGTATTCGAGACACTGAACCCCGACTTGCTCCCCAAGTGCTTGCAGCTGCCCTCTGCTTCTATATGGATGGGTTTAACGCAGTAGACAAATTTCATTTCCGTACGAAAAAATACAGAAAATGACCAAATAAAGGTGAAAGCCCCGATTCTTCCTCTACAAGCACCTTCTACCACATCCAGTTGCCCTCTATTCAAACCTTCTTAGATAACCATGACCTGAAAGACTGAGAACCATCGCAGACATTACAGGTAAGTTCACCCGCACATCCCCGAATACCCAATATCACAAAGCTGCAAATGCACACACACCACATTCTAAGATCTGACGCACTGACATCAAAGCCAGATGACATTTCAACTGTGTTTGTAAGCAGACATCACAACTGAGGTCTCCACGCAGGAGTCCTTTCAGATCTGACCGTCAACTTTGCGCCGACCTTTACACAACATCCTTTTATTGTGTGTCATCCCTCAAACTAACAGGTCAAACTAAAAATAATGATATTCACTCTGAATGCCCAATCATGCCTCTGATCGATGAAAAGATCAGAAGACATATTTCAGTTTTGGAAACTAAGTTTCATAAGAAAAAAAGTGTGAGTAAGCAGATGGCATTTGACCACTTGGTATGATAGAATACAAGCCTTGTTCTCTGCTGGCACTGTGGCAGGCGCTAAGCATCACATGACAATGTTGTCAGATGAAGGTGATTCTTATCCCATTTCCAGCTACGTTCCCAGAATGTAAAATGACTACAGTACTCATATGGACACTCCTTTTGTGCCTGTGTTTTGCTCAGGACTGTTACTACAATAATACTGCTACGGGAGTGTGCTCAGGTACTGAACTATAACCTGGGTTAATAATGTGTAGAATGACTACATTGTACACTGTTTTAAGTTTAATCTGGTAGTGTCACTAGCTTTCCTTGAACTCCAGCCTTCTCTTTCAGTGTATCCTTCTGGAATGTATTATATCACTTATTGTGTCATTTGTCTGTAACATGGTCAAATCACTTACTGGAGTAATATCATCAGTAACAAAATTGAAAGGCATTTATTCAAAATTTCATTTCAAATCTCATGAGAATTTCAAATGAACATTCTTAGTTTTCCTTTTTGTCCTCATACATCCCATAGCAGCAGGGTGTAATCACAGCACATTGCCCAACGATCGCTCCCGGAACTACATGCAGAAATGTAACTGCTACGGTTGCATTTTAGTACAGGAGTGCCTGTACTAAATATTTAATGTAGTTGTTGTTAGCAATGTGCTGAAAAATTAGACAACAAAGGAGAAAAATCTATATAAACACGCAGAAACTAGCAGGTAATTGCGAGGAGGGTTCACACTAGGACGAGTCAATCTGCCGAGGAGTCAGATTTCAGCAGTGACGACTGTCACTTTTAATTACCTTGCCGCGATCTTCTGAATTATGGAGAACC
>OMNV01009129.1:0-41103 GCA_900303265.1 Brotula barbata | reverse complement strand
ACAGTAGTTTTATCTTTGTTTGAAAAACGGACTTAATATAAATCGAAATACAAATGAATGAAATGAGAAGAATATGATCTTTACGTTTTGTAATTCGTGTGTACGTGTCTTGATTATAAAATTAAGGTGACCTGATAAATGATTGAAAAAAAAAATGACATGGATCTATGTTATTCAATAAGCTTTTATTTATACTGTAGTAGATAAGCAAAACAGGCCTTGAACACATCAGAAAATGCAAGTTTCATTGTTTGTGCATGATTCAGCAAGACCAAGCATAATTATGTGTTACACAAGTGTGGCCGATGATTTTTACAGAGTGACAGTGAATTTTTGGGAGCTTTGCACAATCTACCACATGCTTTTTTTGGACGGTTTTTCAAAATGCACACTGTTTCCTTGAGCTGGCTAATGGGTCAAAAAGGAACAATGTGCTGAGAAGAAGTGGACAGCGACATGTACATGTGACATACTGATATTTTCAGTCAAAAACCAGTCATTGGCTGCTGTCTGAATGCCATGTAGAGATTTGAGTGTCAGCTGCTGCTCTGTGAGTCCTCCTTTTACACATAGCTATACATATCGGCGTGGGTGTTCTGTAGGTGCACCCATAGTGTGGTCACACACAGATACACAGCGTCCTCTCCTTTTGCTCGATCCTCATGGTTCACTACCCTGCTTAGTGCTCAGATGGAGCACTCTCCTTAATTACATTGGCCATCATATTGATTACTATAATGGTGCTCAGTGCTTCACAGTGTGCCTCTGCATGCCTGCATCACATCAAGCTCAGGCACATTGCTTTCAAGAGAATGAAAATGAAACACATATGTTTACCTTCTCTTGTATTGAGCCCTGCATATTCATTATGTTTGGTTAGCATGGACATTCCTTTTATGGCATTGGGGAAGTACAAATATACCATGCGATACATTATTCCCAGCAGTCTCAGTTCATGACAATTACATTCCCATAAGTGATGCATAGTCAGCTATTAAGCTGTCATCTGGTCCTTTTTTATCCTCGTCATTTTTCTGCTTGCAAATACCTCGGGAAACTTTATTGAGGATGTGGTAATGTAATGTGATGAGCTGTGGCCAAGGTGAAAAGGTGAATTTTCTTCCCCTCTGTGCCATACGCAGAGTATTAGCTGAAACTTGGTGTGTACCCGTCCAGAGAAAATGCTTGCGGGAAGGTGATCAAACATCAGAGGATGTTACCGTGATTGAGATTTAATGTGTGTTATCATTGTTATCATGTGCATTGTGAAGAAGCACAGTGGCAAACATTAAATTCTACATGTCAGTCATATCAGTTTTTGGCACAATCTATGGTTGCAGCTCAGAATTGGCCAACATCCCTGAACAAGAGAGTAGAAATAATAAGATAGGGGCATTTCTTCACTCATATTTTGTACAAGTTAAACCTCAGTGATGGACTACTGATTTAAAAATTGTCAGTTATTCACAGACAAGGTCCATTATTATGCCTTAACCCCGTAAACACTAGTCAATGAATATAAAATTGAGATGTCTGATGTCACAGTAAAGGCAAAACATGTCTACAGATTTTTTGATTTAAATCCCCCCTAAAATCTATTATAGTAACCATTATTTTATTAAGCTGTGGTATTTTTAGTGTCCCTTAAAATAATCTCCATTCCTGGTGTATTAAGTCGTTTTAAACAGATTTTTCCAGAATGTATCCTGATATATTTGGTGTCCTCAGAACCTTTGGACTATTACGTTCTTCTATGAAATATTCAGGCTACGAAGGTGATATTTTGCAAATTCTTAATCAAGAAACAGACTTTCACTACATCTCTTCTACGCCTTCATGTCTCCACATCTCTTTCATAGGCTTAAACCATGCCTATGTATTTAATCCTTCTGTCCATACATGCACATAACCATTCACAACCAAAAAACATCGGTTACAAATCTTTCTAACTGTCACTACAACTATTGTGCATACATTTCTCATACATCACAAATATTACACATTATATCTCAATAGCAAAGACATTATATTTATATCTTTTTTTCATATAGCCACTCAGTTGAACAAACCAACAGCAAACATCAAATACCCTAGACCGGCAGATCTAGATATGGCTTGCAACAAGCTTTGTTTTTGTTTTTTTTGTTTTTAATTTTTGTTTTGTTTTTTGTATGTTAAAGAGGAGTGAATATCAAAGTAAACCCTGCTGGGTCGAATAAAAAGACGACAGAAATAAAATGAAATGTCACATGTTGTGATCACATCTAGAGAGTCCCCACTGCTAATATTATGTCCTTGTGATTAGAATCATTCATTAACTTCTGCTTTTCATCCCTTCGTTGCAACTTTCACAGCACGACAGCTGGGGTGGTCTACTCATTTTGGGCCTTCTTTACGTGGTCTGTCTCCACACAGAGCAGCGGAGAGTCCTCCGTCACCTGCAAGAGAGCCTCCATCTCTGGGCTGTCTACATTCACCAGCTCCTCCTCCTCCTCCTCCAGCTCCATGTGCACACCCAGCCCATTCTCCTCTCCCCCTGGCTGCTGCTGACCTTCGGCCACTTCCTCCATCTCTGTGTTGTGCTCCACCACCTCCTCCTCCCCTTCCCGGATTTTCTTTACATGGAAGGTGAAGGGGGGCACACGGTACACAGACGTCTTGGAGCGAGCGTATACCGTGTGGTCAGGGGTAAGGGACTTCTTCACTTTCTCTTTGGAGCTCTTCATCTTCGCTCGACGCTCCTGGTTAGGAGTCATGCGGGTCCCGAGCTTGCCCATCTTCTTCTCCAGGCTGTGCTTGGTTTTCTCCAGGTTCTCACGAGTCTTCTGCTTTGTCTTCTCCAGGTTTTCGCGGGTTCTCTGCTTGGTCTTTTCCAAGTTATCCTTGGTTTTTTGTTTAGTCTTCTCCATTTTCTCCTTGGAGAAGGCTTTCTTTATGTTGTCTACTTGCTGCTTGCTTGTGCGTTTGATACGCTGAGCACGAGACTCCTCGATGATCTCCTCAATCTCCACCTCCTCATCTGAATTTAGGTTGGCTTGGACGTTCTCATCACCCTCCTCAGGTATTTGCTCCAGACCCTCCACTGCTCCAGCCTCAATCGCTGTTTCTGTCGGCTTCGGTTTTGGAGCCTTCGCTTTGTCCTGTAGAGGTACAAGGGGAAGAGAAGGGAAGGGACTTAAGGACAGGAACTTAGTCATATAGCAGCATTATATATCACATGAACATAGTGTGTGAAGTCGTGAGATTTTCGATAAAACATGCATTTATTATAACATATACATATCAACAGATATAATAACTCATTGATTGAATTGGAGGATTAATGGATTTCGATTTAATGCCATTGATATCAATCCAAAGTTAATGTCTCCTGTGTTGCAAATGACTCTGATCATGCATGACACTTCACAGATTGATGCGACACGCGAGAGTGCCACACAGTTAAGTTCATGTGGCTTGTGTAGAGTGCCATCTAGTGGTGTTTGGAGTGTACCAACATGTCCCATGCAGACTGCATTCTCATGTGTTACTGAAGTCAAAACATTGGTGTGTATGCATCTATTATAGCACATCTCCCATTCTATAATAAAGCAATACAGCTTCGCTGAAACTTCACCGCATATAGTCATACTGAAACATATGCCGGTGTGCAGTTGCATTTCACCACTCATTTCCTGTAAATTAGGTATCGTTTCAATAGAAAACCACACATTCACATGGGGGCGTGCTTTTATTGTTAAGTCAGAAGCACAAAATCTATAATATACAACCTATCTACACTCTGTAATGTAACACACATTTATGCTTGGTATTAGAATATGTGTGCGATAATTAGCCACCTTAGCACTTTAAATATTTGGAAATTTTTATTGAATTTAAATGCATTTTGTACATGGTACACTCATTTATTAATAGGTTTCTAATGTCAAAGGGCCCATTAAGATATTTTAAATAATTGCCATAGGTACTGTATATGTATATGGCAATTAGTCTACTGTTGCTATTACCATAACTGTAGCCTTGTGCTCTCCCTTCCACTCAACCAGGTCTCTACTTTAATTTATTTTGAAAAATTGGCTGCTACTTGCAAATAGCTGCCCACCAATCAGCACTGCTCACCATGACCCTGCTGTCCCTGTTCTACCAGATATCCAAAGAGGAAGGCACAGCATTGTGCTGAGAATGTTTTCACTCCCACTGACTTGATCCCGCACAACAGGTCTTTGGCCCGTAGAGGGATTAGTAGTCCCTCCCTGCCAAACCTCAGAGAGCTTCATACTTTCAGCATCTTCCCCTTACTTCACCCCTGTTCTTTTGATGTGACAGTTTACCATTACCGACCATGTGTTCACCAACTGCACAGTCAGTTGTTGAATTGCTGAGCCCATATTACTCATGCATACACCACTACAATTAGGAGAATTCAGCTTTCACAAGAACTGTTAGCCAGTCACACACAAGAGTAACTACTGCACATTGCCAGGTTAATGTTATTTCTATACCAGTCTAAACATCTGCTATGGGAAAGGTGCATATAAAAACCCAGACCAATTCATTTATTATTCATTTATTAGTGGGTCTTTAAAACAATGTTATCTACCTCGCATGATCATTTAGGAAATCTAAAAAAACAAGAAGTAAACAAATGTAATCAACTCACTACCACTTTCACCACCACCACCTTCCTTTCACTTGAAATAAGATCACTCCTTCTTCCTCTATTTTTTTTCATCTTGTGACAGAGACGAAAGAACTGTATCCTCTCCGTCTCCGTGCAACCCATTTTAATTAAAGCTTGGGCTCTCCAATATGGCATCTTACTTCATAAGAGAAGCCTCTTACAACTCTGCAGCTCAGATTTCAGGGTGTGGAGGGTATATTACATGCTCTATGTATTAATAATGTTATAGTAACATGGAACTACTGAGAACGTACACATGCGAAAGCAGTGGATGGCATGGCAAAAAATATATAGATAAGGGTAAAAAAGCTCATGTTTACTCTTGATTTTTATTGGAAAATGTACCAGTGGGATGGAATCATTTTCAAGAACTAGTGTGCTCAAAAAGGCTTATCACGCCTCTGTCCTTGTGTCAATTTATGATCATTTCTTTCTTGAAAAGAAAAAAAATAAATTTGGATGTCAAATGTGAAGTATTTTCCAAATCACAGACAGCTGTCAGAGCGTGCGAGCAGCAGGTTTCCCCGGGCTGTTCAAATATTGTTACATGATCGTACTATAAAATGGACATTGCCTCCTTATCTGGTGATGTGTATGGTGTGAGCCCAACCTGTCCACTCTGTATGGGTTTATTTTGGGCTGGCCTTTCCCTCTCACTGGATTCCATCTACCATTCCCTGGCTACTAGCCACTGCCACATTCAGCCCCACCGACACCCTAACACAACAACCTCAGCACCCACTCAGCAACAGATAAACACAGGGCTCTGTCACCATGGCAACCATCTCCTTATATCTGCCCCGGAGGTAAAGTTTAGCTGGGAAAACAGCTGATATCTGTACCACAATACACCAACATTAGTATTTCAGTTAGAGCTTACTACAATTAAACTAAAATGAATAAAGCAGCTGCTATGCAGACATGCAAGGTGAAGCTAGGCCCAAATGTTAATGCAAGGGATATTTTCGTCAGCATGGAGGCTTTATCTGCAAGCAGAACTCCCGATATTGAATTACTGCTTATGTTATAGTATAATCATATCTATTTATTTCCTTCCTGTAATTTAAAAATATACAGTCCTTTGTTTTACATTAATGAATGCACAAAATGGTTACTGCATTTTTTATTATTGTTACTAACTTAGGCGTATTGAATAATTCTACCTAGACCAATCTTCCATATCGAATCAAATCAAATCTTCAATCCTTCAAATCATGAATTACATTTCCGAAAGAAAGACTCTATGAATAATGTGATACAAAATGTCTTAAATAAAACGACCAGAAGTAAACTGAGGTTCAAAGACACAATCAGGACATTAAGATATGTAATAAAAGTCACCGCAAAAATTCTAAGAGGCTGTGCAAAAAGATTACCCGACCACAGGTCCTTGTGTGCCCCAATAAATGCATAAAGGGCATCATCAAATATCACATATTTTTATCTGTTGTGAAGATGAATACACTTACTCTAGTGGATTAAATAAAGCCTAAATATAAATACACTTTGTAGTCAATACATCTCAGACTCCTGTCGAGATCCTGAACAAAGAGGCCTCACTGCCTCACTTTCTCTTTAAATACTCACCAATTAGTACACACGCACAAACATCCATTTGTATGCATCTTTACACCAACTCACCAAGCTATTTTACCCTGTGAAACAAACAATAAACACTTTCATGCAAGCGCAATGGCGTAGAGCATGCTCGGAACAAATTATATAAGTAGAAAATATTACATCATGGTCTATGACCATATCGGCTCTGTCAGTTTACTGTGAGGTTGTGGCGTACCTAAAACTGGGAAAAATGTCTACCTCCCTAATTATTTCCACAATGTATTATTTGGTGAAATTGAAACACAAAATATTTTACATCATTTGTGGCTTGCTCACTTTTCACTTCTTCAAATTGCTGCTGTTTAGGTTTCAAGACTTTTGAGGCTTGTGGGAATCTCGGGAACAGTCACTGTGTGTGTCAGATCATTTAGTTGTTTACTTCCTATAAATTTGACCGAAGCTTCTGTTAGTGTGCACCAGAGATAATGTTGTTTGGGTGCCACTGTCTGATTACAATCAGAAACAGAAGGAAGTGAAGTAAAGCAAGGCAGGAACCAAGCCAGAATACACCAACACACTGAAAGCTTGGGTACAGAGATGGAAAGTCCATTAATGTCCCAGTGTTACCTTCCTGTCTCCTCCCATTGACCAGCCATGGAAAAGTCTGCTATGTGTGTATGCTTATGTATTCAACCAGGTAACAGGGGAATGACAAATGAGTGTGTATGCCCTCCTCAATGAGAAGCAGTTCTGTTGCTAATGTTTCCTTCCTCCAAGAGTAGAGGAGAATCATACCTCATGGAAAAATTGTGTCTGTGTGTTTTTCACTCATACAAGCAAATAACTGTCTGAGCTGTTGCAGGGGTCACACAGGAGACATAATTAAAATATCCCAGCAGGCCGAGCGGGAGGAGTTTGGCAAACAACTGACTAAGATGCACATAGGGAACAAGAGAGGTAAGACAAATAAAGATAAAAAGAGTATGAAAGATGAAGATGAAAAGAGACTTTTTATCATCAACCTCAGGATATCAGCAGAGCTTCCTGCTTTAGGAAATTTCACTTAATAAAAAAAACAAAAAACTCCAAGAGCCCAAATGTTTGTTCTTCATAATTTCATCAGCAGCAAATGCTCAAAGTCTGACTCATAAAGACTCAGGGATTATTTTACCACCAGCTGTTACCCCGAGCAACAGAGCAAACAGTGTTCTCAATCTGTACTACACAGAGGCCACGGCAGCTTTGACTAAAGCTTCAGGCATCTGTTTTTCTCCATCCCCTGCTTTGTATCTCAATTTATCCTTCTCTCATCACAGTGAGGCCACACCGTAATCCTCCTCATTCACTATTCCTGTTTCTTATTTATTTGTTTTTGTAACAAACTTTTCAAAGGGACCAAATATATCTGAATGCTTTGTGGAAAAACTGTGGAAAATGATACCCAATACATCAAGAGCAAACACAATTTTTGGGGAAATAAAATTAAAAAAAATACCATATCTTAAGCAAGCAACACTGTGTCAAATAATAATTTTTTAAAAACAACATAATTCAGAATTATAAAAAAAATTACAAGATTTTATAAAATTTTCATTGCATTTTCCATGTGGTGTAGTTAACTATTAATGGGACACTAAGATGGCCTGACTTCTACGTGTGCTTCCCATGGCTACCCTTACTCTTGACAATAATAAGTTTCTTTCACTTTGCCATACGAATATAAAAACTGATGATTAATTAGAAAATGTAAATGTCTAATCTATCTAGGTTCTATCTTTCTCCATTATTGTGAGCTCATTGGTAAAAATAACACACAAACTCAGTAATACATTCTCCAGATTATGCTTGATTACATGCATTTTTTTGTTAGGGCATGTCATGCCTTGGAAAAACTGAATTGTAATTACGCTGGATCGTAAATGGTAAATGGACTGCATTTCTATAGCCCTTTTTTTCCTTTTCAATGTTTTGCCTCACATTGACCCATTCATACATACATTCACACACCGACAGTAGATGTAACCATTCAAGGCCCACTTGCTTGCAATTTGGGGTTAGGGTCTTGCTCAGGGACCTTCGCTATGTCGACATGAAGGAGCAGAGGATCGAACCGGCAACCCACGCCACCCATATCAACGATCGTATTATGTAATGCCTCTTCAAGTACATACAGTATTACTCTGTTGCTGTGTAGCATGTCTGCCTTTTGATTCATCGTGCACTTTAACATATCATGATACTCCTACATGCATGCAGGCATGTAACTCAGCTTCCCGCACATAAACACACCACACACACACATACACACACACACAGACACGGATAAACCTTTCCTTTTGAGGCAGTGTGATGAAAGGTTTCTTTGGTGAGTCATATGGGCAGCTGTCTGATCCTGTCCAGCCCTTGCAGCTGTGCACTTAGCTTATACAATGAGTGATATCAGTGACCCGTCTCCCCTGCCGGATGGGACAGTGCCAAACAAGAGATTGACATGCAGCAGAGGTGCAGGTTTGCATGTTGAAGTGGTCCTAAAGAGAATGTGGAATCTGAAATATGATTCTTGTTTGCAGTGGTCATTAATATAGACGTCTTTCACGCTCTCTCATTTAAGTAAATGCACAACTCATGACTGTGGATACAAAGCATGTGAGGCTTTGTGATGCACACAACTCCAATCGTCCCTATTAGTATAATTCCTCTGATGGTTCATGTGTAATGTCCTCTGACGCTCCATCTATAGGCAGATTCATTCGGCATGCGAATTTCTACACACCACATAGCCACTACAGCGACATCATGTCACAGTGTGCGCTACAGGTGGGGGGTTCTGTAGGTTTTTTGTCAGTGATTTGCGATTCCACACTCAGGAATCTGAATGGGGAAACCCTTTACCACATATCATACTTGACACATCCATGACTGTGAAATCAGTGGAATCCCAGGCTCAGCCACAATGCAAAGAAAGGCCATTTACTTTTCCAGTTGCATCTATATATGAGCTGGCAGCTTCAGTGCTGGAATATATTACATAACTAGGGCTTATGCCTCCTTCGGTTAGTACTGTTTTCAGCCAAATGTAATCTCTTAAACTCTGGAAACCACCAATGGGTGCATGTTAATAAAAAATGGATAAGGAGATTTTTTTGATGCCCAATACTCAATCATTAATGAGTCCTTAATGTGATCCAAGGTCCTTTCAAGAACCCTGAAATGTTTGCCTTAAGGTGGTCTTACCAATTCATTCGCCAGTGTTTAAGGGGTTAACGACTGTCAGATCAGATTTTCCATTCACTGACATATAGATAACATGGATAACAACAAATAGACACACATACTGTAAATTCACATCTGCAGTGAGCAATAAATAAGATTTTATGATACGGTCTTTCATAAGCATGTATATGCTGCAGTTATTACTTTTTATTGTGAAAAAAGGAAAACATTACATGATAATTAAACGTGTGGTTCGGGTTTGGCTACAAACACAGTTTTGGGAGCTACTTTAGGAAAGTGTGACTACTGGATTACAGTGGGCCAGTATAAAGCCTAATGAGTTGGCCAGTAACTACTAGGGATATGGGAAGAGACACGTCTAGCCAACTCTACTTTGATTTGTTCTGAACTGAGCTATTGTAACACAAACTGAGAGATCAGTAATGGAATATTTCCAGTCTGTGTTTGTGAGTCAGGTTGACTGTTTTTGTCTGATGTAACAAGAGATATCAGTGATTGTCAGACACTGAGGAATGTTTTAGGAGTGACTGTACTGATAAAGTGTAAACTTTGACTGAAATGCTGTATAGTGTAATAATCAAGGCTCAATGCTATATAAAAGCTGCTGTTGCACTAAGAATATTCCATGAAATGTACACAGACGCAACATAAGTATTGTGGAGTAAAAGGTGTACTTCAGCATTTATGTACTCACTTTTTGTTGATTTGAAATCACAACACCGATCACGACTTTCATTGCAAAATAAATACCACCATTTGTTTTCTGGGCCATGTTACTTGTATGAAAGCCATTGATCTGCCGTCTAACAGTACATCTCATTTCTAGTTAAACCAGCTGAAACATGTAAAAATATAAGCCCAAGGGTCCACAAATCCACTTAGTCTCCTGGCACCTATAACTCATATGAGTGTCAGGCTAAATGAGCCGCCACAGCAGCTCACCTGGCTAACACGGCTGTCCAACTTAAACCGGATGTACTCAGGGCTGGGAAAAGTTCAGTTTAAATATAATCTGTAATGTTAGAAGTGACTAATGGTACATTCAACAGCAGCTATGATGCAGGCGCTACTTTCAAACCAACTGTTGCATACAAAGATAAAGACAGTGTCTCTTTGTGTACAGTGTGTTATTCTTATAATTCCTATAAATCAAGAATCTACAAAGCAGCTTCTGCATATGGCAGATAAACAGGGAGTAGTTGAGATACAGCATATACCAGATTACTACTATATAGATATTTACAAAAGAACAACATGCGCGCACACAGACACACACACACAACAACAATCAGTCGATCAATTGGTGCTGTTGATAGCTAAATTCAGCCTCTCTTAATGAAACTGGACCCTACATCATTCCATTCCTTTGCTGTCGGTGTATTTAGCATCAAAGTAACGTAGCGGCTTCCTTTAATACCAACTGATACAATTTGGACAACTTTGTTTTGGCAATGACTTCCCAGACTCAGGGTCCGCCTAAAAATCTTGGCGTAAACACCAGAAAGTGGCTCTTCAGCTTCCACCAATTTCAAATATGGTATGAGGACACATTGCTGTTGACCGTCCAAAGAACCCGACTAGAACTTCAACTGTCCAGATAGAGAGGACAACTGATCTGTCTCCCAGCTGGCAAATCCTGTCTGCTGCTGTGGGATAGGGGAGCTCGGTGAGACAGGAAGGCAACTGTAGGCCAGCGTAATCGTAATGATTTTAATAAGAGCAACTCCGAGTCGACAAACAGCTTTAAGATTCTGTAAGGGGATGACATCTATAATGTTTTAGTGCAACATTTGTTAACGTGTAAAGCCATCCCATAACTTAGGTGACACACCACCCCTTAAACCTACTTCAGTCATATTTCACCCCTTAGCGGAGTCAGCACGCACCATGTGAAAATGTGACACATGCAGCACTGTCAATCACGCATTATCTAAAACTCTGTTTAGGCTTTGGGTTCTCGTGGCTAACATACTGTACTCCATACTGTACTACAGAGCTTAATAACATGTTGGACAAACTGTAGCATGTGTGTTTGAGGCCCGTGGCCTTCCAAATGTTGGATCAACAGGGATCCTCTTTCATAAACAGCAGAGCAAATGCTACAACAACACTATCAGCAAATCCATCCTTGTATGTGCACACCGACACCATGATGTGTATGTGATCTGAAAAGCATGGCAGGGAGCAAAAATACCTGATGTTAATGTTTAGACCTGTAATGCCTAACCTCTGGTAATTATCACAATCTAAAAATAGACAATATGAACAGTAACTCGGAATGTTGGCCAGTGCCCCTCTGTATAAAGAGCACGCTCACGTTGCTGCAACAACACACTTAACTACCATCAAAAGAAGACAGATTTTTCTCTCAGTGAAGACAATGGCTTTGATCTTCACATTATATAAAGGAATGAGAAATTAAATGAAAGGAATGTTCTGCACTCTCTTCAGTGTCAAAGGTATGTGTGTGTGTGCAGGAGTGTTTGAAGAGATTATAACAGTACAGAAGCAAGCTCTAGCTAGACATGCCAAATGAAACAAGAATTTGAAAAAAGGGGGGAAGTACAATATTATTTTTGTTAAAAATGTGGTGCAGTCTTCAAAACATCTAGAGTCTTAGTTCCCTTTTTTGGTGATTTATGTGCAAAGACTGGTGCATTACTGTACCCTGCGTGTTGGGGCGTGGCCAAGTCCATTTTGGTATATAAGCGGTGCATATTTTCAGTGCAAAGTGTGGTCCTAATTAGGCACGGGCGTGTTTTGAGCTGAACATAATTTGAACCAATTAGAGCGTCACCTGCCATTCCCGCGAGACAATCATCTACTGCAGCAGCTCTCAATCACCGAAGGTACAGAAGATTTTATTGACTTTTTATTCGCTGTAACACAGGAGACAGTCCACAAATGAATATTTCACAATCCATAACATGTTTTTGTTTTTATTTCTAATTTGTGTAATGCAAAATCATATCCACAAAAATACAGAACAATTTTGCATCCTCAAGGCCGTTTCACACCAAGCGCTAATTTACCAATTATTTGCATGAGTACTCCTATTATCTGCCATCCACACCACTTGTAGGATATATTTCAACTGATGAAATCTCAATATTCATCCAAAGGCAGAACAGTTATATGCTGCGTAATTACGCACACTGCTGCCAATGTGTGTTTTTTGTGTCTGTTGGTGTCTCTCAATGAAGGGAGTTGCCTCAACCCGCTGTGTGTGAAAATAATAACTGCGTCCGTTGTACAATGGCAATGACATGGCTCAGACTTTGTACCACCTTGCACCAGGCGTTCGAAATGCGGGATAGCCTCACCTGAATTCTATTTCCAAGTGATTTGTTTTGGCCACCAATCTCCCAAAATAGTTTGCACACACCTAGACTGTAGCTTAAAATCTTATACTTGGACAACCAGACACGCTTATAAAGCTGATCATAAAACATATTCTCACTTATTATCAATGTTACTTAATCAATAATTAATGTTCAGGTGGTATATACCTAGACTTGTGTTCAAAAACATTACTTGCTCTATATTGTACAAATGAAATACTTTAGAATATTGGATGTCATAAGATACAACACTGCAACACTGATGTGCTTATGCTAGCAGGCAATCCACATATGTAGACTTAAAATAAGTCTATTGAATGCTTAACACGCAGAGGCTCACACGCACCGAGCACTGGAACTCAGTGTTGGCTCTGTAGCTGACATGCAACAGTGAAATGTGGAGCCTGCCAGATATCTTTCCACTTGCCCTGGAAAGAGGGGTGCTGCTGGAGAGAAGGCTGGAGAACACCACACCGCACAAGCACTGAAGTAAATACTGAATGAGCAGTGGCCTTGAGGTCCGACAGCACGAAGAATGGGCAGACAGTGATAAGGGACACAAACCGAGCAGGAGGGAGGAGAACAAGTCGGCAAACTGGCTAGAAAGGCAGAGAGATGCCAGTGGAATGATTCATAACACTAACTTGGTGCTGCTGCTGCTGCTTGAGTGCCTTTGGTACACCTCTCTTGTTTAAGTGCTTCATAACTACTCTGTAATGAGCCTCAGATCTGGTCTACGCCTGGAAACAAAGAATTGGTACGTTTGCGACAAGTGGAATTGAGTCATTAAATAATGTGAGCGAGGCAAGCACCAGAAAAGTAACAAGTGAGTTGTGGTTGGAGGCCAAGGCTCGTTGGCTGAGCTCTGAGCCAGAGGTTTGGAGCTGGGAGGGGCAGCAAGGATGGTGTGGAAGAGACCGTCTGGAAATTAGAGGCCTTACATCCCTTGAAGTCTAACCCTGAGCTGTCACTGTCCTTGAGCACATGCCAAAAAACTCTTGCTCGAGACACACATCTGATATCCAAATCTGATGGGCATGGGCTATCACACTGCGTACACTGGCTTAATCCACATAATTAAATACAAAAATATTATGTGCAACATGTGTAATATTGGTAAGGCTGCGTTTCCACATACCACACCAATTCAGCACACCCATTCACAACTCTGCAATCCTCACCATAGATATTGCACCTTTAAACAACCAACTAAAGCTTTACATCATACCTAACACAACATGTTGGGGCAGATTGTTGTCGTGTGTATTGTTTAACTGATGCTGCAGAAATAGGTATCTGTATTACTGGCATACACTGGTATATAGGGTACTAACCTCTTAAACTCTGAGCTAAGTGCCAATGGGTCTGCTCTTATATCAGTTATTAAAGGGTTATTACAATAGTAACACAACATTCAATTAAAACTGAATGCGTAAATAAATGTCCAGTGTTCAAACCCTTACTGTGAGCCATTAAACCCTCTGAGTGGTCATTTTCTTTAACGCGTACATTCATAACTTTCGACAAAACAATGTTTTTTCTAGTCAAGTCTATTGGATATCAATCATCAGAACAAAAATCATTGGTCTGGTCTGGTGCTCTTGTAAGGACGGACAATTAAATACCAGTTCTCCTTCATATTATCCATCTCGTAAGACAGCTATTAACAACCGTAATATCTGGTTTAATTATAAAGCAGACACACCTGAAATTGATGCCAGTGTCAGCCAAAGAAATTCAAGTATCAAGTGGATGATGCATCCATTCAAGTGGATGAAAGGCAATGTGAGTAAGTGAGTGAGAATTAGTCACACACACACATACACACACACACGTACGAGCACATATTTGTTCCATATTACTTACAGTCATTCCTCTGCATCCTTACTTTCATGGAAACTACGATTGAGACAAGTTTATCCCAAAAATGTGCCCATATATCTTCTGTTATTTTTCTTCACCTTTAAAGTGTAACAGTTCTACATTGTCAAAGTTGTAAAACATGAGGTCCGTGTCTACAGAAATATGTCCAGTGAGCCAAACCCATAAACCCAACCCTGAATTGTTCTGTTAGTTTGTTGTTTTACAGATCTTTCATTTTTCCAAAATGATGAAATCATCAAGTAAGACTTTTGAATTTGCCTGTCTATACTCATACTAGACACAACCACCAAGATTAGGGACACTGAATGAATTCACTCCTATCATAGCTGCACAGTGTGCTCAACAATATTGATTTATTTATTCATTTTCATATTATCTTTCCTCACAATTTGAAGCATTTCTAAGTTTTTGAAACAGACCCCTCTCAAATAGACAGAGAATACTATACTTGAGCGGACTCTGTGTCAACTTAAATCCTTCCCCTCTACATTCCTAAACACAACCCTTAGCCCTTCCATAATTAACTCCAACCTTAACCCACATACACACTTCCAACGTGCACGAACACACACCAATGTATACTAATACACACGATTGACAGACACTCTTGTTTGATTGTGCCGCCGACCACTAACCATCCTCTGCCAGTGTCATTAAAAACCAGACACGGCCATCCATCCTTTGGCAATAAATACTACAGGTTTCCCAGCAGTGCTACTGCAGCATGGAAACTACAATCACTTGTAAGGTTTGAAGAGAAATGCTCAGAATAAGAAAGAAAGAATTACTATTCTTTCTTATTTCTTTCTTAGAGGATTATTTGTAGCCAATTGTAAGCCTTTAAACTGCTGTTTATTTTATACTCCAAACTGCATACATGTGCACAGATGTATTAGGCTCAAACCAGTTTGTGTAGTGACACAAACAGCAGGGGGCTCTTGCTTTATGTGGATAATTTATGGCCTAGAAGATCTGATTGGATTTCTTCTAAATGCCAAATGTGTAATCTGCTGCTGCACAGGACATCCCAGGACGTTGATGTGAAAACGGCTGTGCTTACCACTACAGATCCTCAAGTAAGCACTATTCAAAACAGGCATGCAAATTCTGGAAGTCTACCTGCACTGTACAATGAAATACAAGATAACGGGCAAGTGGGCACACAGTATATTCATTGATGTGTTACTATTGTTTTCAGTGAAGAATTTCTCTGTGCAAAACTAGGCAAACTAGGTTAAAGTGTAGTATGTACATGGTAGAATACACTGAAGCAGAGGCACAGCAATGCATGCTGTAAAGTACAAATTTACCAGCCAGACATTACAGCATGTCATTCTAAAAAAAGACTTGTTCAACGCGTGTCAAATGCTCCACAGTACTTATGGCTGATTGCTCCACACTCAGGTTCTCTCACAGTCATACAAATGTGTTCAAATGTGTATTTTTGAATTATTGCCCACATTCTCACAAAATCATTAGCAAATCATTATCAATTCCCTCTATCTTGCTGGCTCCTATGTCTCCTGCAGCAAACATGGCAGCGTAGCTGTGCAAATTTTGAGTTTAGCTGCATTTTCAAATGTATCACTAATCTTCATATTTACATTGAACCGGCCAGAAAACTACCGCTCTCTCAGCACTTCTACTGATCGATGACATTAGTTCTGTCTTTTGTAGATCAGCATGCTGTTTTTTTCTTATGTAATCCTCACTGGTTACCCATGCAATGCTGTTGGGTGGTAGAGGTTACTGCACGATTTGCACTTTTCCTTGCCTAAGGCTGCAGTATTTCCTTTCCAGATGAGAAATCACCTCCCATTCAATGTGATTGCAGGGTACGTCAAATTACAAATACAGTACAACTGGACTAAGGCGTCAGCTTTGTAAACAGTACAGTCTGTGGTCAGCAATTTCACAATTATTCATCAATTCTTGCCATGTTGAATCTCTGATGAAATGAACTACCTCTTTTAAGATGACAACAGCAGGGTGCCATGATATTCTTATATCTTTTCTTTTCTGTTGCGATATGAGGAGTGCAACATACTGCTTGACATGGCTAAAATGGCAGATTAAGTTTCACATATTCATGGAAGGAGCCACACATGAAATACTAAACATGTATTGTCTCGTGATGCATTACATATGTTTGTTATTGAGTTAATACACACACAGTACCCCTCAATATCCCCCCCAAGTCACCTGGTAGATGAGCACTTTGAAGTTACGCCTCTTGAGCAGCTCCTGTTCATTGCTCTCCAGCTTCTTGATCTGGCCTGCTTGCTTCTCCAGGTTGCTACGCACCGTCTTGACGTTGACACTGACCTTGCGCACCTTTTCTAGCATTTTGTTGACCGTGTTGGCGGTGCCAGTATGGTTCTTAGACAACTTGGCCAGCTCCCCCTGGATGCTTGACACTGATTTCTCCATAGCTTCCTGTCGGGCCTCCAGCCCATTCTGGGTATGCTGAATCTGGTCTACCACCCCAATGATCTTGTCTAACAGGGCCAGAACCATGACCCCATTCATCTGTGCCTCACTCTTGTCTCCAGCCAGCACCAAGTCCACCTCCTCAGCGGGATCATCATCATCTACTGCGGGCTCGGTGGCAGCATGCATCAATGCTACTTCGTCATCATCATAAGGCACTTCTGCTAGGGCCACATGCTCCTGCTTTACACCTGTATCTGCCATTGCTGTCACCTCCAAACAATTACCACTTGCACACTTACGAGAGCTAAAAATACTCTCCTGAAAAACAACCTCCTGGCTTACAAAAAAAAAAACTTTCTCCACCACTTGCTTGCTTCTTTCTACCCTACTTTACTCGTTAACTTTCTCTCAACCCTGTCTCTCACACTCTCACCCTCAGTGTCTCTTTCTGCCTCTGGTCTGGGATGCCGGCCAGCCAAGGGGAGCGGAGCCTCTCACAGCTGAGGCATGTATGCCCTGACTCAAATGCCCCTACTCCCTGTGAAACCATCCAGCCGAATTTTTCCCTTCCTGCACCGAGCCTCCGCCCCTGGCTCCCCCCCATTGCTGTGGCCCAACCCAATTTATCCCCGTGCACGGGACAGGATATATCCAAGTCCCAGACTCCACCTCCTGGGGAGTCTTGGACCTTTCTAATAAAAATCACTGCACAACAGTAAAATCTGATATTCAAAATGAGCATTCATGGTTACACACTATTGAAATAGACTCAAAAGGAAACACGAGCTGGACTAGCATGTGGTACCCTTTGGGAAAGGCATTTTGGAGGGTGTATGTAAAGTTCTGTCCCTCTAGACTGCATGACCACACACACTCAGAGACAACAATATGCATTTCACTCATGCAGATGCACATGCTGCGTGTCCTGTTGAAGGCATGCTTCCTTCATAAAATTGTCCCGCCTGGGTTTCATCTATGCTAGGCTCTTGTAATTTAGTTACCAAGTTGTTAAATTTTAGTTGCAAATTATTGTAGTCTTTGTAATATATGCTTTACTTACTTGCTGCGCAGCTACTCAACTGTGAAAACCATTCATTTGCAGATGGAACTGGGTACTTGAGGATCTCAGGGATTTCAAGGATTGTGTGGATTAATGTGAGTGGTCTCCAGACTAGAAAAGCGTTATATAAATGCAGTCCATTTGCAGTCCATTCAATAGACATGCCCTTCTTTCTGTAACAGCAAACTAAAATGAATGCTTATATGATGTGATGGGAAATAAACTAAAATTTAAAAATGTCATACCTTAAAATGCAAGGATAGCTGTAAATAATTTGTGCATTTTTTTAAACTACAACTTCTCTAGAAATTCTGAAACTTAGGCGACTTGAGTTTTTTTTTTTTTTTTTTAATCAAAACTTCTCTATTAATTCATTTCTATGCCTTTTCTATGTGGTATACTCAACAATTAATGGATTACTAATGTGAAAAGGCCCATTACATTTATCCAAAGTCCTTTAAATAAACCTGAAGTGGTGGATTTGTATTTCCTCAATTATGGATTCATTTACCACTGTTTGGTTAGTGGTTAGTTCCACAAAATATTCACATGTAGACAACATCCCTCCATCCATTGCTTATCCAAGTAATACAAAACAAAACAAAACAAAGGTTAAATATTCCTCTCTTTACTTTGGTTCATCTCTTTGAAAAGTAATACTTCTCTATCTGATGGAAAAATATTACATCTATCAATTTATATATTTATTTAGTTATATTTATGGTAACAAATAAATGCAGATAAAGTGGCGTTCCAGACGTTTTCCTTACCAGACCTTCGTGTGCATGAGGGGAGTTTTGAACTACAAACATGGCGTTGCCATCCGCTCTGGCTTCTGTATTTCCGGGGTGTTGCGGGTATCTATGCATGACGTCACATTCACTTCACTGCCCCTCGTAAAGTACACAAGAAACTGGATTAACGGGTTCAATGAAAACGCCCCATCAAAGTAATATGCTAATTTCAACTTTCAGGGAAATACTAAATTCCAGCGGCACTTGAAGGCAACATCGAACAGAGCCAACCAGTCTACAACAAACGGCAAAGAAGGGCCAAGAAAGCAGCTGAAAAAAGACCGGATTCTCCACGGAAACAGTAAGCTACAGAAGCTGAAACCTGATATACAAACAAATAAGACCGGAGAGGATTCTAGTTAGTCACGGTTAACGTTATTACTGTTCTTAGATGTTGAACAACAGGTGCGGAATCTTTGCTAACTTAGTTAACACTCAGTAATGTAGATAGTGTTAGCTTAGCCACATCCGTACACAAACGTACTAATGTTTAAACAACCAACCCAGCTAACCAGCTTGCTAATTAGTTTGGAGCAACATTAAACGAAATTGTTGATAGCGACTCAAGTTAGTGGATCCGAATCCTTTTGAAAATACATACACAAATGAGTTCATTAAATAAACCTCAAGCTGCTATTCCTTTATTAGTATTATTTTCGGATTTATGACTAGGTTGCTGAATATTAATGCGGGTCATCAGCATTGAAGTAACAGTTCAAACCGACAGCTTTGACAGGTGAAGCTACTGTTGCCAGTGAACTACTTGTACTTTCTTAGATCGATGAAAGTTCCTCAAAATGTGAAGTCAAGTAATCCGAATTTAGTATTGTGTTGTTATGCAAACTTGTTAGCTGTGTGTTCTTTAATACGTATTTGCCTCAGTCTTTTGAGGTTTAATGGAGCAGTAACACTACTGGTCACATGCTCCGTCGTAATCCATTGATAAGCCTGCTGTGGTGGTTTTACAGGAGGTTATGCTGCTTAGCTGGGTTGTTGCCTGAGAAATACAAGTACTGAAGGACAAATTGCATTTCAGTCCACCTGAAAATTATCTTTCTTGTTTTAATCCTGGCAAATGATTTTGCAGCATTATTAAGTTCCTGCTATGGTCATGGGGTTGTTTTGCATGTCAAATTCTCACACTCCTGTTAAATTAACACCTAAATGATACATGCTGCACTCAGTAGTAGGCTGCACCTAAGCATGACATTGTGAGAAAAGTCTTGTAAGTAGAGAATATTAAACTCATTGGCATCATGTTTTCTAAAAGGTGCTTGATAGTGTGTAAACCTCAAGTTGACGTTCATCTTTTCAGGCATCTGCATTTGAGTGATAAATGTTATGTTATGTTATCAATATTTTAGAGCTTCAGGTTGACTTGACCGTCTTGACCACTTCCTTCGTCAAAATGGGGGAACTCTTCAGAAGTGAAGAGATGATGCTGGCTCAGCTCTTCCTCCAATCTGAAGCTGCTTACTGTTGTGTCAGTGAATTGGGAGAGATTGGAATGGTGCAATTTCGTGATGTAAGTCCTCTTCTGTTGCATCAAACTTTATCCTGGTTAACATTCTTTTACTCTGGCAAATCGGCTGTTTTTGGGTTTTTTTGCCATTTCCCACCCACTTACATTCCAAAAGCTGTAGTCCTACTGCGAAGGCTCTGTGGTGATTAAAAAAACTGACATTGTGAAGAAAGTGCATACTTTCTGCATCATGGCCATCATGTGCTCACAGCTGACCCATCATTCCATTCATGAGAAAGCCCATTCCTGACAAACCCAGTGGCAAGCCTTGTGCTAGAATATAAGATGTGCTGCAAAAAATAAGTGAAGTGAAGAACAGTTAAAATGTTTGTATGTAATTCTTGATAATTGTCTCTATGCCTTTATGTTAATTAAAATTTTTGATCGTAATTATGAAAAGATACACAAATGTAAGCTACAGAAACACATGTTGCTAAAGACATTTAATTGATTTGACCAGATGACTGTATTAAAATAATCTGTTAGATAATAATAATTCAATGATATGAGTTGTAATATTCAAAATCATCTGTGTAACATTAGAATAAGGCTTTAGTTTCTCTCATGTTTTGCACCAGTAAAATGTTTATTTATAGATGCTCAGAAACCACAATGAGGGTAGGCTAATAGGTGGGTAACTGCACAAAATTCAAGCATGACAGTAAATACTTGATATCAGGATGGGACATGTTACTGATCAAAGTGCAACATTGTGACATGTAACTGGACTGGTCCTTGTCTTTTTTTCTGTACATTTGTCTTCAGCTAAATCCTGATGTGAATGTGTTCCAACGGAAGTTTGTTAATGAAGTACGACGGTGTGAGGAGATGGATCGCAAGCTGAGTGAGTGAATTTAACATATATCTAGACAGGCCAAGATGGTCCTGTGAGGAGATGTGAGGTCTTAAATGCCTAGATGCAGACAGTTCTGCATCCATCCCAAAACAACTAGATATACCTTAGTGTTCTTTCAGTTCATTCCTTGGAAAACCTTTCATTACCTCTTTTTTAACAGGGTTTGTTGAAAAGGAGATCAAAAAGGCCAACATTCCTATATTGGACACAGGAGAGAACCCTGAGGTCCCCTTCCCCAGAGACATGATCGACCTGGAGGTGACTGCACTCTCAGGGGCCTAGTACTGAAAAAGTGCATGCCGTATCATCTGGTTCCTCTCTCTGATTGACCCTCCTCACGCTTTTCCACAGGCCACTTTTGAGAAGCTGGAGAATGAGCTGAAAGAGATAAACACCAATCAAGAAGCACTGAAGAAGAACTTCCTGGAACTGACTGAGCTTAAGCATATCCTGCGCCGCACACAGCAGTTTTTTGATGAGGTCAGCTTCTCTGTCCAAAATAACTTGACAAAACTTGGGTCAGGAATTTCATACCAAGCACCCTCAAGTTAAGGGTGGAGTTTACTGTTGTTGCAACTCACTACACATAAAAGGCAAACAATCTCACTTAATATTTTTCTATTATGTATTTATTTTAAGTTTATTGGAAAAATTGTACTCCGAAACATTTCCACAGTGGCAATGATATTGATCACGTGAACAAGAAAGGAATAAAATTTCTTGTTTGCCTTGGTGTTACACAAATGACTGCTTCTAAGCTGTTTGTAGTGATAAAGAGCTTACACAAAGGAACCCTTATTGCTGTGCGAATGGGCAAAAACACTTATTATATGTAGTTGCTAACATGGCTTTGTGCACTTATTGCAGCTATGCATACTGTTTAATACACTGTAATGCTACTGTTGTGTATTTTGTGCAAATTTGAGAGTGGATATATTCTTATCATTTCCTGAAGCCAAACCTTGCCCACCCACCTTTGCCCTGCATCCATTCCACTCCACTGCTTTGACAAGTAACTGGGTTAACATTTAAAGTTAAGACACCTTTTACAGCTTGTTATGAGTGTTGATTGAAGTGAATCATTTAGCTAAACATGTTGCTGTTCCTGTTAGACATTAACCCATGAAATCCCCTGTCTGTGCTATGCTATTGACAGTCTATTATCCAAACTTTAATTTTTGAATATGTTATCAATGTCATGGAAAGTATTCAAATCTTATATATTGATGTCATGGCCGACGATTTGTCATGTTGCTCTTATTCAGATGGAAGACCCCAGTTTACTGGAGGAGACCTCTAACCTCCTGGACCCAAACGAGCCTATTCGAGTTGCTCCTCTCAGACTTGGGTGAGTTTGTTTCTGCTGACTCGTCAAAATTAACTGGATTAGCTTTCTTTGGTGTTCTGTATCGTGAAGAGGAAAAATGGGCAATAATCCTCCCCAAGTATTATCTTACATCAGTCATCATCAGAGTTATGATGCCAACTGTTGAATTAAAGAATAACGGGCCTCAGTAGTGCAACATTGATGGACTTTGTTTACTCCTTATAGGTTTGTTGCTGGAGTCATTGGAAGAGAACGTATTCCCACATTTGAGAGGATGTTGTGGAGAGTTTGCCGTGGAAATGTGTTCCTGAGGCAGGCCGACATTGAGGATCCTCTGGAGGACCCGGCTACAGTCAGTATTTTAACAAACATGATTTATGTTCCATAAGAAAAAATTGTTTGGTCAAGAAAATTGTTTAGAACCTGGTATGTATGGAGCTAAATCCAGGTCAACAGTTTTGATAAAAAAAACAACAACAACATTTTAAAGCAAAACCTTTCATAAGATATGAAATTTGAAAACATAAAATCTGCAACTGAAAAAAGATATAAAAGATATCAAAATATATATGAAAGTGAAAAACGAAAATACATAATTTACTCAAAAGAATTATCCACCCAGTAAAAACCTTTGTATGAATTGTTGTATTTTTCAAAGTTCAATTTTTGAAGTACATTTTTTTTTTTTTTTTTTTTTTTAATGATCAAAACTTTTGCCCCGATTTAGCTCCACAGGTGTGTGGCTGTTACTTTTGTAACTTGTTTGCTTTTTGTCCTTGGCTTTGAGCAAATAGACTACAGACAAACAAAACTTTCGTTGGCCAACTGTCATGTATGTACCTTTTCCTCCGGAAGTCCCAAGTGTATCATATCTCCACAGAGCGACCATGTGCATAAGTCTGTCTTCATCATCTTCTTCCAAGGAGACCAGTTAAAAAATAGAGTCAAGAAGATTTGTGAGGGGTAAGAGAAGAGGTTGAAACTGAATAAAATAAGTACTAAGCAACCATTGAACAAACTATTCAGATTTTCGCATCCTGACCCTTTTCTGTTTCAACTTCCCTAAGGTTCAGAGCTTCCCTGTATCCATGTCCAGAAACACCACAGGAGAGGAAAGAGATGCTAGCTGGAGTGAATGCACGCATTGAAGACCTCCAAATGGTAAAAATTCTGGCATAAAAACTAAAACACAATTCACTTGCAAGAAATGTTCTCTTTATTGTTTGTATCTGGTCACCTAGTGGTGTTCAGTGAATCAGTGAAGGAAATTGCACAATGTCTGAAGTCAGCAAAACGGCTGTGCAGCTGTGACAAAAACAACATCTACTTTCTTCAGAGTTCTCAGATTTGTCTGCCAAAACTCATCACATAAGCAGATCAAGGTATAGATTAAGTTGTTCATTCAGTGAAATTATGTTGTTTATCAAATTAAAACACAGAAAATAATGAATAAGTTGTTGTAGACTCTTGAGGATGCATAAAAGATACTACAGAAGGTGTGAAATATAAGAGTAACCCAGAGGGACTTTCTCTTATCGCCAAACATATGGCCATAGGGGTGTTTAAAATCATGTCTCATGCACATATTGCCAAGCTCACACTTGATGTATAATTTTTACAAATGAGTCTCTTACAATTGTGAGCCACTTGTGTCAGTATTCTTACAGTGTCGTGTGCATTGTTATTTGTGTAGTAAAGGAGCAGTTAAACAAAAGTGCGACACTTGATGCTTAAAATACTTCCTGTTTGAGCAATCGCTACTCTGCTCTGGTGTAGACTGGAAATACTGTTGATTGTGGATCTTGGTGTTCATGAATCTGATCTTAATCATGTTACTATGTTACTGGGCATCATAGCTTGATGACAGTACATAGGGAGGGGAAAAATGTCAAGCTGCTTGAATTGCAATCTGCTCCGTGTGAGCCTATTTATAGATCTTAAGTTTCCCTCTTATGTACTGATCATGTAAGACACACAGTAACATGCATGTATTACCTGAAAGTTACACTTGAGTAAAAATACAGGTATGTCATTTAAGAATGACATAGTCACAAATATAACTGACCCAGAAAAATGACATTAGAAAACATACTCGAGTAGAAGGCATTTAGCTGCTGTTAATTAATTTTAGAATTTAAGTATATTTGGGTAACAGCTGTAGTTAAATATCAAAAATAAAAGTAAAAGAACTTTTTATTCTCAGTCACATTTATACGTTGTGACAGTCTTCAGATTAACAAAGTTACACTCCACATGGCTCTTAATTTGCATATTGAAAACATCCTCTGTTTCAGAATTAATTTTTTAATTGCAAACGTATCTCTTTTGACAAAATTAATGAAGTAAAAGAGCTCATTTTCCTTCTGATATGCAGCTAAGTAAAAGTATATATACTTCAACTCCACCTAAGAAAAGTCACCTTAAACGAATTTAAGTACTGTATTAAAATATTTTATCTTTGTTACCTTACTTCACTGATCACTAGGTTAATCTGTTCATCACTGTCAGTTGTCACTCAATGGCCTCGGAGCACCAATGCTTGTCTTGTGTCCTTACAGGTGTTGAACCAGACAGAGGATCACAGGCAGAGAGTCTTGCAGGCCGCTGCCAAGACAGTCAGAGTGTGGTTCATCAAGGTGAGGAAGATGAAGGCCATATACCACACTCTGAACCTCTGCAACATTGACGTCACGCAAAAGTGTTTGATCGCGGAGGTGTGGTGTCCTGTCTCTGACCTGGACTCCATTCAGTTTGCCCTGCGCAGGGGGACGGTGAGTTATTAATCAGCACACATTCATTTCTAATTTATACAGGTACACAGCATCCCACTTTTTGATGTAAAATACTATATACTACACGTTCTAGCACTGTACACCTGTTTAAATATAATTTTAGTGTCCTCAGATTATTATCAGATACAAAACATCAAGGAAATGCCTGTATGTGGTAGCTATATTTTTGATAAAAATGTGTACTTGTCTGTGTTCTATCGCAGTGATAACATTTACGTTATGTGTAGATGTATACTCAATATACTGTATATATATATACATATATATACATACGTACATACATGTGTGCCAATAGAAATTTAGCCCTGACATGCATGAAAGTACACTGAATTTATCTCTATTGCTAGCTTTACTCTGCTACTCTTGTCGTCAAACACAAGGCCATCTCCAGATGCCATCTCTGCCATGAACTTAACCTTTCTGTAAAGCTGCTCTGGCAGACAAGTTGATCTCAACTATGAATTAATTTCACAATCATGGACTTATTGTGGAGTTCTAGTATAGAATAGCAATATAAGGGCAGAGCTGTGATTGGCTATGGGAGCTCCAATAACACAATCTATTGAATAACAGTCTAGAAAGCAGCAGAATTCCCCTCGTCCCTCAACAATGAGCGAGTGCTGCAGTTGGCATACTTAGCACTTGATAATCCAGCATATGATTATTCAAAAGATTAATTAAAACAAATAACATTGCTGACATTTCTTCGTGCTTTGCTTAACAACATTTGTTGATCAATAATAAATGTGAAATGAGTGATTATAGCTTAAATCTGTGTCTGCATAATCTTAAAAAACATTGAATTCTGTGCTGTAGGAGAAAAGTGGCTCCACTGTACCCTCCATCCTCAATAGGATGCAGACCAAGCAGACCCCACCCACCTACAACAAAACAAACAAATTTACCTCAGGATTCCAAAACATTGTTGATGCCTATGGAATTGGCAACTACCGTGAGATCAACCCAGGTAAACACGTTTGTCCCCATGTTTCTCTGCATTCCCAACAATCTGACCCCTGTGTGTCTTCACCAGCCATTACAAATTGATTTGACCTTTGAAACATCGTATTATTCATCTTCAGTGGCTGACGTGACTTTTGTCTTAGCAGCCAAGACTTCCTCATCACCCATTATCATTTTATTGAGACTTGCTGTATATCATAAAGTGTTTCAGTCATGTCGTTTCACCTCTCACACCATCCTCATACAATGCCTGCCTCCTTGTCTCCAGCACCATACACCATCATCACGTTCCCTTTCCTCTTTGCGGTTATGTTTGGTGACATGGGCCATGGGGCGCTCATGACCTGTGTTGCCCTCTACCTTGTGTTGAGGGAGAACAGGCTGATGGCCCAGAAGAATGATAATGAGGTATGGTTCCTTGTATTGTCCCCTCACGACCACCTCATCTGTCCTGCAACATCTGGAATATACGTGACTTGTTTTCCTGATGTATGTTTATAACTGCAGGGATATTACTTGTCTTATTAATCTGAAAAACTTGATTAATTACCAGACATGTATCAATTGAATTTAACTTTATATCATTAAAAATATCTTTCATTGACTCCAAGAAGAAAATATGTCTTTTTTTTCTTTTTTTTTTTAAGATGTTCAGCATGGTGTTTGCTGGACGATACATCATCCTGCTAATGGGAATTTTCTCGGTTTACACGGGCATCATTTACAATGACTGCTTCTCCAAATCCCTGAATGTATTTGGCTCTGGTTGGAGTGTACGACCTATGTTTGACCCTCGAGTAGGAGGCAACTGGACGTAAGTGGCATTGATGATGTATATCAGGGCTTTAGCGCTTACTCATGTGGGTTTATTGTGCTTCAAGTCAGAAATTTGTGTCCCTGTCCTCTTCAGGTTTGAAACGCTTGAGGGAAATCGGCTTTTGCAGTTGGACCCAGCTATAGATGGAGTGTTTAAAGGACCATACCCTATTGGCATTGATCCGGTGATTATACTTCAATTGATGTGCTTCAATCAAAATAATGAAAGATTCTGAATTGGATTAAATATTGTATTTATGCACAAATAGTCTTTGTTAATATTTGTCAGTATTTGTGTTTCCTGAATGGCACACGTTGTCAACGCATTGTTCTAAACCTGTGACATTTTTTTAGATATGGAACGTTGCTGCCAACAAGCTGACATTCCTCAACTCCTTCAAGATGAAAATGTCTATAATCTTGGGAGTTATCCACATGATATTTGGAGTCGCTCTCAGTCTCTTCAACCACCTGTGAGATTTTGCACATTTATTGACGCAAGCTTTCCTGAATATCTGTCGCTCTGACTGTGCATAATTGATAGGACAACAAATTCCTTCTGGTTGTGTGCAGGTATTTCAAGAAGCCACTCAATATCTACCTGGGATTCATCCCGGAGCTTATCTTCATGTCCAGCCTCTTTGGCTATTTAGTCATTCTCGTTTTCTATAAATGGGTGGCATATGATGCAAATACCTCCAAGGATGCTCCCAGTCTCCTCATCGCCTTTATCAATATGTTCCTCTTCAACTACAGTGGTACCACTAACAAATCTCTCTACAGAGGACAGGTCAGATATACTATACTTGTTTTTTTTACAAAATCTGGCATCTCATCCTGAAATGACCACAATCAATCAGATGTCCTCTCTCTCTTTTGGCATCTTTCTTTCTGAATATGCAGATGGGCTTGCAATCATTCTTGGTTATAGTCGCTTTGGCATGTGTTCCTTGTATGTTAGTGGTGAAAACTGTGGTAATGTGGAGGCAGCATTTATGGCAGAAAAATCTGGTAAGATGAACCTGTCACTCTTAGCACATTACACCATCAATACAATGAGTTAGTTGTTGAATGTTTCTTTTAATCCTTTGAATTTGCTTTTCTTGGATGGCAGGGCACGCAAAACTTTGGAGGGCTCAGAGTAGGCAATGGACCCACTGAGGATGAGGCAGGGATCATCCAGCATGACCAGCTCGCACAGCAGTCTGATGAGGAACCTGAGGTAAGACAGACAAGACTGCTGTCTCCCTCCGAACAAACTTAGTTCATTCCCCATCGCTTTCAAGGCTGTGGTAATGTAAAGCCAGTAGTTTGTTGATGGGTTTGGAATACCTTTGAATAATTCAACAAACTCAGCAACGGTTGGAAAGATAAACTACCTCAGCAGCATCAATTATGCATAATACAAACCATTCAGTCTGGAACTGTTAAGCTGCAGCTCATAACTAATTTAAAATATTGTCACTATGCTGCATTATATTTTGAGGTGTAATTGTCAGATTATATATTTATTTTATTTATTTTATAATTTATTTCTTTTTGCAATTTTTTTCTGTGTCTTATTCTAACACATTGGGTAAACTGGTGCTTGTTAAGAGAAAGAATAAAGACCGAGGCTGATATGATGTGGTTTCAAGAAGTTATGATTCTTAAGAAAATACATTTTTTAATACAATGAAAACTACTCTCAACCTGTCTTGAATTTCACAGGGAAAGTGTGTTAAGTGACTTGGCACTGTATTTATCAATGCAGTGACATTAAGAAAATGAGTGATAGACAAAATCTTACACTGTTGCTGACTAACATAGTCCATGCCACCAATCAACAGACTAAACGGTGGGTCCCAAAGCGCCTTCGCTTCAGTCTGTAATAGGTTTCTCTTTGTTACTTCCCTGCTTCCTGATGTGTGTCTTCCAATCTGAGAGGGTGTTTCTTTTTCAATGACTTGGCATTAACTTTTGTTACTTGCTTTAAAGGCCCACGAGGAGGAAGAGGTAGGACAGGCGCTCTTGAATGCCCCTTCGTCCCACGACCAGCAGGTTACCCTGCAACCCTGTCCTAGTAGTGCATGTCTTGCAGTTCTGCTTCCTTCTAACCAGTAGTCTGTCTGCTGCTAAGTAAAACCTGCTGCTCTGACCTGTGTGTATGTGTTCTGTGTGTAGGTCATCTCATGTGAGAGTCCTATGTTGTAACTTGGGTTGCTGGGAGTCCAAAAGCAGTATCTACTAGGCTGGTGCTTCCCTACAGTGTCAATCATGTGCTGGGTTTTGGATGCATGCGGTGTCCAGCTTGGTAGCCGATTGCTGGGGTCACTTAGTCCTAAAATGATGGTGCTGCTACTAATTTTGGAGGTGTTCACTCATCTACAGGGGAAATGGTTTCACTACACTTGACTAGTTTGCCTCCTCTCTGTAAACTGAACAAACATTCAAATCAAACATACTAATGTGGGGTCCTGTCACAGAGACGTTATCTCTGGGTCCGTGCTAATATGCAGTTGGGTATTAGTGTCATGTTTGTCTTCCACAGTTTAACTTGGGGGATGTGGCAGTAGACCAGGCTATCCACACCATAGAATACTGTCTGGGCTGCATCTCCAACACTGCTTCCTATCTGAGGCTTTGGGCCCTCAGTCTGGCACATGCACGTAAGTCACTCTGTGCACATACATTTCACTTCATCTTCAAGGAATTAAATCTCAAGAAAAGAAGTACCGAAGTAATAAAGGAATGTGAGCATTTAACCTTCTTTCTTTGTCTCATGTACAGAGTTGTCAGAGGTGCTGTGGACCATGGTGATGCACATTGGCCTTTCCAGTCGCAGCATCACAGGCTTCATCCTTCTGTCCATTGTCTTTTGCTTCTTTGCTGTTCTCACAGTTGCCGTTCTTCTTATCATGGAAGGCTTGTCAGCCTTCCTACACGCTCTGCGACTGCATTGGTAAGTGTTGTGCTAGCCTGCTTGCATGTTGTTCTTCCCTTACAACATATCATTAAGAAAATCGTTTTAATTCATTATCATTGTCATCATCATCATCATCATAATGATAATACTTCAACTGCTACTATTAAAAATGATAATTTGATCGTCTCACTGACCATTCATAGGTTTAATATATGAAAATCATTACTATCAAACCACATGGTTGTGTGAAAAATTTGCTGTCGCACAGTATGCAAAAGATCATGTTCACTAGAGTGACTACAGTATGTGCCACAAACCTATAGGCCCATCTGCAGGCCAGAGCTGATTTTGTTGTTACTGGTTCTCTGCAGAGCACGCAACTGCACACAGATGACTTTATGGTTCCCTACCAGATTGTTTTTTTCTTTTTTAAGAGAAACACAGAGTAGATTTTTATATCACACATTTGTTATAATCTACAGGTTTAGTATGTGTGTGGCATTAATATTATATACTACAATTTCACCAAAGCTGGACCATGTCCTTAACAGTAAAAAAACAAATATGTAACTTGTCTGTTGCACTACCAAACCCGTTGGTTGAGGAAATGCCTGAAAACAGCCAAGACAAAGCTGTCTGAGCTTGACTACACACTCTCTGTGTACTCTTAAGATAACAGCTGCTATTGTGTAGTAAATCATGAAATAGACTGTTAAGAATTCAGTATGACGTTTTCGTAAGAATCTGACCATATACAACCCATGTTAAAATTTCTCTTAAATATTATTTGATATATTTCAGTTGCCCACAGATTTCTGTCTCCTGTGCCACCGTCAGTACAGCAGTCCACAAGGGCTTCCCAACAAAAAGTCAGAGAGATTGTGGTTTTCTAGAACACACACTCTTTCCTGGCCGGCGGCCTGGAACATGTCTCATTCTTGTCAATAGTATGCTTTCCATTTCTACACGTGCGGCATGCAGACCAGCCTATGACTCCTCAGTAAGGCATGGAGGAGCCTCTGTTGCTGCCCATTGTCAACCTCCTTGTCTGTCATTACTGAATGTCTTCCTGAATTTGCTTTTATAATCCACTGGCGCCTTCATAAAGAACGGCAGTGTCATGGCCATTTCTCTCTGTAATTGTCTTTTATACGAGAATGCAGCTGACTCAGCTTTCTGTTATGTTATCGGGACAACTGGAGCACTTATTATTAACAATGGGACGGCTAATGAAATAAATGAATACAGAAAGTAAAGAAAGTAAGTTATTCCAATGGGTTTGAGGATTATTTTAAAAATAACTCTCCAGATTATTAGATTTTTAATGAACTTTGTATGTGCTATACCTTCAAAGAACAGCTTGCGTTAAAGGAGACTCAATAAGCAATTAATGTTAAAGTAAACCATATATGCAACAAAAGATGTCAATATATTTGTGTGTGTGTATAGAGTATATATATATATATATATATATATATATATATAGCATGCCTTCCCATACCAGACAAGCTCCATGGAATGGCAGGCGCAGGCATGGTTCTTCAGTTAGAAGGTCATCCAGCCATCAGTTAGGATCAGCTTTTTAAAAATAGAGCCTGATCATTTTCCAGGGCGAAGAGGCTCTGGTGTCTGGCCTCTGGACCTGGACCAGTTCTAGGGAGCCTGGAAGTAGATCAGTGGCTGCAGGTGGACACTGTTACCAGTTGCAACAGGCTGGAATGGAGAGGCGGGGTCATGTTTCTCGAGTGATTTGCTTAGGCTGTGTGCCTGAGTTATTATTTTTCTTTGGGAGGCATACTGGTTGGTATTTTCTAATAAAAGTGTTTCTTTCTCTACAGGGTGGAGTTCCAGAAAAAGTTTTACATAGGCCAGGGTTACAAGTTCCTCCCCTTCACCTTTGACTTCATCTTGGAAGGGAAGTTTGAGGACTGAGCTTGCTGGCCGGATTCTTCTTTTTCCCTTAATGTGTCTTGGTTTTTGAAAAGGCGTGTTGTACTGAATAGTGTATTTTGTGTGATAGTTTCCACCGGTCTGCGTCAGAACACCTTCATGAGTGATACTCCCCAAGAATATACGCACCACACGCTTTAGACAGCTTTCTGTGAAGTTTGTGTCTTAAAAATCAGTTGACATCTGAAAATTTTACACATCAGTTGATCAATCATGCATCAATATCAGCATCTGTCATGTTTTGTATTACTTATATTTTATTTTGTCTATTATTTATGCAATCTTAATGAATCTATGTGAAACCTGCATTTTCTCTACATTATTTTTGCGACATATATTTAACTTTATTGATCTGCTCCACATGGTTCTATGCAGCCGGGCCATTTTTCTCTCTTTACCATTAATCAACATCACATCTGTTTGATTTCACACGTACACACATATTCACTTATTGCACTGCATATTGGCTGCAGAGTACTGTAAAGGTCCAAATGGAAGCTGTTTAATTATACTTTTTCAGAGGAAATGAAGGTAATTGTTGTCACTTTGCTCTAACATTGCCATGGTAACCTTTGTGCTGAGTGATCCATTCTCATCCAGGTAATTAATGAAGGGGAAGCTGTCTCTCATATGCCGGCCAGACAGCCAGATTCGTGTGAAGATTATTTATGTAGGTGGATTTTTCACTAATAATTCAACTTAAACACTGAAATGTTTTTACAGCATTGGTGTTTCAGAGTTTTTTTTCTTTGCTGTTCATGTGATGACTGAGTTTCCTTGTCAAAGCTTAAATGTTATTTAGAAAGGAGAGAGAAGGGCGCACTACAGCAGAAGTGCAACAAAGATATTAGTTCATTAATGCTTTATTTGTGCGTCTCTGTGAATAAAGTGGAAACTGGGGGTTTGCTTGTATTTTTTTTTCTCCCATGTGGAGTTACTTTATTTTTTTATTGTTTTAGAATATTATGATTTCACACTCGTACTGTAGTGTGCTGCAATACACTAACATCACAGCCTCAGTTATTGCTATTGATATGATTATCACCTCTCAATAATATGATAATAATATTCTCTGGTGTTAGGGTGTATTGTAGGAAGTGATGGATAAAGTACCTCAGAGTTGTACAAGAGTAAAAGTACAGGTTTCTCATTTAGAAATGATCCTTCAGAAGACACACTATTAAAAGTTTCTGAGCAGGTTTATTTTACTTAGATATCAAAAGTATATTTTAGATAGCTGATGTTTTGAAAGAATTTGTGAAAGTGAAAGAATGTCTTGTCCTTGCAGTGTTATTTTTACCTTGTCTTCAGATTATCAACATTATAATCTCAGCCAACACTCCACCTGTTCAAAGTCAAATAGCGACCATCGTTACATGAGGAAAAGCAGTCAACACACCAGTGACTGTCAAGAGTTCTCTGCGTAATGTTCTGTTTTAAATTCACATTTTTCAAGAGAGAGCATCTATCGCAAATTTATCAGTAAGATCTCAAAATGATAAAAACGAAACAATACAGTTGTGATTTTCATTGATATCATACAACATCAGTTTATTCTGTCATGTCTTAGTCTGCATATTGAAAACATCACCTGTAGTAGAATTCATTTTTAACATGTAATCAACCAACAGTAATAACGTAAAAGTATAGATTTTCTGTTCGATATGCATCTAAGTAAAAGTAATATTTTGCTAAAATATGTCTACTCCACTTAAGTACTAAATCTGCTAAAACTCGAGTATTATCGTGTGGTATTTTTACTCCTATACTAGATGTTGGATGGATCATTACGCCACACTGGCTGAGGGGGTCTTTTGTACATGTCATTGCATAAATATTCCACTTGATGGCGCTCTTATCCAAACTAAACTGTTGCAGTTGAGCCGCTCGGTGTGTTCTTCCCTTTAAATGAAATTGGATGTTGTAATGAAAGCTCTACAGATGCTTTCATGTCATGCTTCCATTATTCACTCTGTGTCAGATGAATAACTTTGATGATATGGTCCATTGCTAAACCAGAAAATATTTTGCCAAGTAAAAGGAAATTTCCTCTGAGCACGCTGACTGCTTTTGAAATGAATGTATAGTTATGTATTTTTCCCACAGTGCTCTTTTTCTTAAGCATGTCACTTAACATAGCACAAAGGACCGGTTTCCCACAGTCTCACTGTCCACACAAATTATGTTACGTCCAAACAGAACGAACCAGTTTGTGCCTCCAACTTGTTTTGAAACATCTTGTTTGTCTTTCTCAGTCCTGTTAAAAGCTACAGGAAATATCCGACTTTATGTAATTGTTCTCCATTAAATATTTCCTAATCATCACCCAGGGAAAAAAGAAAAATATGATGTACAGAGATTCCACGGGTGTCAAATTCTAAGACTGAGTCTCATCCCCCCCTGAGACCTTGGGATGACTGACCTTTAAAAACAACTTCAGCAAGGAACATTATGTCCTCCTGAGGAAGAATGTGTACTTTTTCTCAGCAGGGTTATGTACAGCCACAACAGTCCAAAGTAATAATAGCACTCTTTATTTATCTGACATTATTTTGAACTGCGGCGCTGAATTGAATATTTCCCAGTGTATAACCCGGGGGTGAGAACAGTAAGAGCCATGAAATACTGCTGGGTTTACACTTCCTTTATCCAGCAGCAGTGATGTTTCAAAGCATGAAACACAAAAGAGGTTCATCATATGATCTGGCTTCGTTATCTAATTTAGTTCGAAAAAGAGTTCTAATAATGTTAGATTTTTCGTTGTGATAAGAGATGCTCAGGAATCTGCTTTCTTCTTCTTCTATCTGGACACCTGAGACAGGAGTTTGGGACTCAGTGTTCTGTATGTTACCAAATATCCAAATGGTCCAGACTTTGTTGCATGAATCTGCAGGAAATCTCTCAGTTTGCTTTGTCCTGGCTGCAGTTCCTGTGACTCAAACTTACACATCGTTTTGGGATGACCGACTCATGAGAAGGATTTTTTTTCCCTCTCTAATCTGTCCACGCATTCTGCAGCTGCAGAATAATATTGATGCTCTCGTTTTCCTTCAAGATTGGCTGTTGTTTTCCACCCCCACACGTCCAAGGCCTCTGTCGGCCATCCAGTCATTGCACCGACAGATAATGAGATTTGCTTATGTAACGTTGGAAGAAATCCTCTTCATCAATTAGACCCATTATGAAAAAATCATTTTTCAAATATCTTTCCTCAACTTATCTAGGATTTCTCACAGAAAAAAAAAGTTTAGTTCAGTTCAGTTTATTTGAGTTTCGGGGAAAAGGGGACCGGTACGTTCCGGCCTGAGAGTTGTAGGTTTTGTTCCCACATGACATTCCTCTGAAGCGCTCATTCATTCTCTGCATTGGATAAATACCTGAGCCAACTGCATCATAGCAGCAATAATACTTTATCTTATCATCACCGAGGAATGACATAAGCAGTCACGTCAGGGGTTGTGGCGGTTGACAGCTCTAAAGGTAAAACAGTTCATGCAGACATGACTGACAAGCAGGTCCATCCAGCTAATAGAAAGACCAGGTGAGTCTGGAGCGGAAGGCTCTCTTTACTCAAAGGGCTCGTACCTTTACACTCTGCTGGGACTTTATTACCCCGTTTCCAGATAACATTGTTCTTGAAAGAGTTTTCCACGACCCGTCTGACCCCCTGCCATTGTTTCCAGTCTTTTTTCACACACCGATTTGACCAATTACATCAGGAAGCTTCAGACTGTATGGATATCGGACAGCGATGGCGATATAACACACGCCCGTGCACAAACGCGCACGCCTGTGGGAGAGAGTTGCATAACAATAAAAGACAGAGGAGAGTGGGAGAGAGAAAACAACTATCACGTAACAGATGTGAAGGTTGACATTTTGTTGCTCATTAAGTCCTGCAGCCTCCTGGAGATCGGAGACCTTTTGATTCACATTCATACAAACCGCATACGAGCACTGGGTTTGATTTTAAATTCGAGTGAGAAGTTTCCAAAGAAACTAAAAGTATTATGAGGGATTTTGGAAATGTCTATATGAAATGAATCCAGAATAAACCGAACTTTAAGAATGGATATTGAAAATGCCGTAGTTTAAGATTGAAAGGTACAAATGTACAAGTATATAAAAAGATGCAGCGTTACTGTAAACGTTTAAGGAAAAGTTTAAAAAGTAAGGGTTGTTATTAAAGATTTTAGGATTCAAAGGAAATCATAAGTCTAGAAATTCCAAGATGTCTTTCAAAGTGCCTTAGTTACTCATGTGAAAAGGCCCATTAAATGTATCTAAAGTTTCTTAAATAACCCCAATCTCTTTACTTTAAAGTGGCCTCAGTTCATTTACTGGTTTTTGAGGGATTAAATGGTCAAATCAGAAGCTCGTGCTATGCAGACAAAGACATTATTGCAATTAAGTGCCTGTGTAAGTGAAGAACTTAAGTAGCAGTGATCAAGCAAGGCCCGTTTGCTTGTCATGAGCAATTCTGGGGTCAGGGGTCGGGGAACTTCAGTGGGTGCAACCAGCAACCTTTCAATCACGAGGTGATCACTCTAACCTGCTAACTGCAATTTTATAAAAAGGGTCGCGATTACCGACATTACATGACTTACACAAGTTTAAGAGTTGAGAGAACTCATAGTTTATTATAATAAGTGTTATGAAGTCAAAAGAGGTAACAAATGAGTGGATACAGCACTGGAAGCCGTCCATTCATCTTCATTCATGTTTACATACTCGTTATCCATGTAAGTATCTTTGTGTGCTCCTGTGTACAGATTCCTTAATCCAGAACAGCAATAAACAGAGAAAACACTGTGGAAAATCAAGCAAAAATAGAAAATCAATAGCACAAAAAGATCCAGACCACCAGAATGTGTTTCCTGGAAAACCTGGACTCCCTCCTACACTCGTGAAGATAGTTAACCCACAGAGTTCACTGCCAGTGTGTCGGCGAGTGTACCCTGCACACACCAGTACGTGCGAGTGTGCATTTGTGCGCGCACGGCGTCCTGCGGTCCAAACAACAGAACTGCTGGTGTGTTTTTGTTTCTTGCCCACGCTGAAATGGAACCCCATACGGCGTGACTGAGCGGTGCCCCTCGTCTCTCTCCCCGTTTCCCCGCACGGCTTTTGGAGTTGAAAAGTTGGATCGAGACTGGTTGCGAGTTTGAGCGCGATCTCTGCCAGCAGCGCCCCCACGTAGAGGCAGGATACGGACGCCGCAGACCGAGAAAAACAGGCCGCCGCATCAGGTCGCGCCGCTCTTTGTCGAGAATGCTTTTGTTGTTCTTCGCTCGTTTCCAGGGACAGAATAAATAGCTCTGCTTAACCAAAGGCATTTGCCTCCCTGGCTGCTGTGAATGCACCAGCATGAGAAACATATTACCCGTGGTTACCAGTGTTTTGCCCCTACCGGAGAATCTCTCTGTGCTTTTCCTTTTAAAAGCATTGCTGTGACTTATGAAAGAAACGCTCTGTCCTGATCACAATCTAGAGGACGAACGCTAAGGGACTGCAGCCGGGCTCTGAGGAGTGACGCGTCTGTCACAGTTGTCCTATCTTGAAATATGAAATACTTGAAAAGGAAGTAAGCGCCGCGTAACGAGCCTAAGAGGCCAAAGCCGAGGTTAAGTGAGAAGATCTTCAATCGGACGGGCCCGTCGCTCGACGTGGGTGTTGAAAGTTGCATATGAGAGCTTTGTGCCTTACGTTAGCGCTGGAATGTGACAGGAATGAAGTCATTTGGAAGTAGTGAGTGACTGAGGAGCGCCACGTTAGAAGGTTAGAGTGTTAACAGTCTGTCAATAGGATGTCAGCCGGTCCCATGACAAACCAGGGGAAATTTAAAGAGTACAAACTCATTGAGTGCTTGGATTTTCTATTTGGTGCCGCAGCTCAGCCACAGTATATTTCCGTGATGTCGGATATAATGTGCTTTTTTTTGCTGCACAAATTAATCTGACACGTTGCGTTTGAGAGCCAAATGCAAATGAAGTTCAATCGTGTTGTCCGTGGACTCATACTGACGCTACACGATGGAAAATGCCCAACGTGAAAGTCATGCTGCTTTCCGTTGACATTAGCTGAGAGAGTTGACAGCCCACACAAAAATGCTTGAATTCATTTTAATAGGCAGGCACAGGAAATCTGAGGAAGGAATAAAACAGGAAAAAATACAGAATTCAGCTCCAATAATGGAAAAAGTGGACAATAAAGACACTCAAAACTCAATTTTACGGATTTTTCTAATTTTATCTCAAAGATTTGTTGATTAAATGGTAAATGGTAAATAGTGTTTTTTTTTCCCCCCGTATTTCCAAACCGGAGATAAAAGGGATTCTAAGTGTGAATTCATCTCCTTTTTGCAAAGAACTGAAGTATGATTTTAAATGTAGAACGTAATGACTCAGTGGATCTCAAACTGTGGCTTGCATACAACCGATGGTTCTTGAAGCGCCCCCTGGTGGTTTGCCCTCGGACTGGTCGTTTCTGTAGAGAATAACAATCTTCCACTATGGGTCACCTGCTGACGTAAGTAAAGTCTTCTGCACTTCTTCCAGTTGAGCGCTCCTCGGTCAGCCGTATGTAGTAGCGGCTATAATCAACATCAAGTGAGAGTGACGTTTTTACAGAAAAGAGCTGAAAACAAGAACGCTGCTTTTCCAAAGGAGAGGAGGAGAGATGGGGGTTTTTTTCCGATCCTAGACTACATCTGTTCGCTCTGTCCAAAACTGCAGTTTAATCAAGAACATAAGCGTAAAGGAATTTCCTCCATTATGTAAGGTGTGAGGAAACCGCTTCAGAGCTAACTGAAGGAGATGAAGAGATAGGAAGATCAAGACAGACAACAGGGTGAGAACCTGACAGTAAGAAGTGACAGAGAGACAAACGGAGTTAAAGGTCAGAGAGGAGAGAGAGAGAGAGAGAGAGAGAGAGAGAGAGGGTAAGAGTTTTGTTTTGCCTTAAGTGGAGGCAGCAGGTTGACCTGGAGAGTCAAAATAACTGTTATATAAGCTGCAGGGGCGTAACAAACAATTGTTTTGATTTGTAAAAATGGATATGAATGTCTAAGATGACAGTAGTATTTAATAATTAGGATTCAACTCACAATGATTTCATACTTGCAGCTGTGGATCCTACAGGGTGGAAAAGAAAGCATTTTGAAAATATTTTATTGAGAACCACGGCCAAAATCAGAGCTCTTCGAGATATTTAAAATCCAACTGCGTCGCCCAGTATCCGCTGAAGTGCCACTGAGCAAGGAATGAAAGGTGCTGCAGCCTTATTTCTAATTAAATGCACGTGTGTGCGGTGTGTTTTTGGAAAGTGCTCAGGCGATAACGAGGTGTGTTTTCCTGCTGCGGGCCACCGAGTACGGCACCCCGGGCTGCGGAGTACCAGGAAGAAACACAGTGTACCGAAAAGTACTGCAACGGGTACCAAAAGTACCAAAAACGTGTTTTGTACTAATATCTGAGCAGAAAATGAGTAATAACAGCGTCCATGCTCAACCACTCATATGGACCATTTTATCTTATTTTATTTTTATTGATCTCAAAGCATTTGACCACGCTGATTATCCTAACTATCATAGGAGTCCCATCCCAAATCCACAAGCTGGACAGCAAAGCTGCACTTGGGTCTCCGTCAACAACCACGTCGCACTATACGGAGACGATGGCTACATCTTGTACCGACTTTATCAAGATTCTCTGCTTATCTATGATGAAGGCAGCAATTAAAGTGATAACTTAATGATTTTTAGGGAAATTACTTGGTCTGACAGACTTTAAATGGACCATTTGGGAATACTTGAGTGAATCACAGCAAAATTGTCTTGTTTACTTCACGTTATCTGCGACATTGCGCAGACAAACACACTGATGTGACAAGGCACCGATGTTACTATAGCGAAAATAAACAAAGCAAAACAGTACAGTGCAGACGTTTAAGGTTAAATTTGCAAAGGTAAACATGTGATAAGGAAATGCAGCTCAAGATAAAACTTGACTGAGGGAAGCTTTTAGAGGCTTTTCCACACGGTCCACGGTATGCGGGTCCATTACACAGACTGCAGGTCTACTACAGACCTGGTAGGTGAAGAGCGTCAGTGCCACTGAAGTGCTACTTGGAATGCACAGTTACCAATTTACAGTTATTTGTTATTGTTTGGTACTTCCAGCAAATAAGTTTTCGTCTTCGTTATAATCTAGATTGCTCTATTTGTTTTTTCTCTCCTCGTTCAACCATGAAGTATCTGATTAAAAATGCACTTTACATAAATATTGAACATCGGACCAGATGGCTCCGTCCATGAGACCATACAGGTTCTTAAGCTTACACTCGCACATACGCTGTCAAATCTTCGCCCTTTCCTCAAACACAGTTGGCCTTTGATTATATAACTCACATTAGTCATCACGGTCTGGCTGATGAAGACCAGAAGGTGCCCGAGTGTCTTAAATTCCCAGTTATGGGATTTTTTTTACAAAGCACGAGGGCTCAAAGTGAAATGGTCGGAGGCGCCGATAGCCTTGTTTTCGTTTCCTTTAAAATCATCGTACGGCCCATCAGAGGTCGTAGAAACACGAGCTTATAGAGATATTGTCTTTTTTACTCGGACTCAAGTGAGACAAATAGAGTGGTTTTACTTTATCGGGTGTTTATAAGCAATATCTGCTCAGCGATATCCTTCGAAAGCCATTAAGCCGGACTTGAGTTTGAATCCGCGGAGATTGTTGAAAGCAGGTTATCTGGAAGTCAGGGCAAACTTTGGTCTGATCTTTGTGTTTGTTTGGATCCAAGTCCTCTTTTGCTGTAAATCCAGATTTTGCTGTGAGGGAGCTTCAGACGGAGACAGCACTGTCTCCACATCTGTCTTTAATCATCCCCTAATGGTCACCTTGACTATCATAACAGCAACTACGAGGGTCCTTCGGAGAACCAGCCACTTAATCGACCGCTTCGCTCAGTGTGTATTCTTGTGTT
>OMNV01009128.1:0-16690 GCA_900303265.1 Brotula barbata | reverse complement strand
CTGATAGTGACAATCACATATATATATATGTATATAATAAGAAATAATATATACATCTAATACACTGCATATATATATATATATATATAGTAATACAGTGATTATTACATCATGCCCTGACACAACAACAACAGGTGATCTCTTGACAGGCCCTGGATCAGCCGTTCTTACCCTAAATTTCCCAAGTGCAGATTTCCTACTTAAGGACAACTTCTATGAAATGGTCCCTCTTCAGATTTTGTCCTTATCTTACTCTAAGCCCACTCCATTTAAAGGGGCCCAATTAGCTTGCTACGGAGCCGCGCCGCTGCTTATAATTCCGTCTATTCTCAAGAGCGGAGAATACGTTGAGATTTTTTTTAAGAGTGCTTTTAATAAACCCCTTAGGTTCCCTTACGAACCGCTTCCTCCATTGAAATGCTGATATTTTCAATTAGTTTAATATAAATGTTCCATTGAATTCTATCATTATGTGATTTACCGTGTCCCACAAGAGCGAAACACCCCGACGCACACGCTCGGCAATAATTCATGAGCGCAAACTCAATCCATTGTTGGAAATAGATGTGGATTTCGCATCGGGCGAGCGTGCGCTGTGAGTTATTGTATGTGTGTTTAAACGCCGCGCTGTAAAAGATGCAGGTAGGCGTCCGCTCTCACGTACCGCATGTACACCGTGTCCTTTGGAGCCACTTCAGCTCATTCTCAGGCAGATTCAATAAGATTCGGCTCCGACGGTCGTTATGACATTTCAGAACGAGCCCCTTGAAGACCTGCCCGGCCACGCGTCCCAGCTCTCGCACGCAGCCGCCTGTCAATCCTCATCGGACTCGCGAGTCGAGGGAGTCCTTTGGTGAAATGAAACGACGTCTGAGCGCTAAAGTCGCGGTGTTGGTACAGTGTTCCACACACAATAGGTATTTCTGAAGGAAAACGTGCTTCTCGAGAGGCGCGAGGGGTATCGGAGGTAATCCAAACGGTATTCGGCGTGCGTTGTATGCGTGTATCTTTGTGTGTGTGTGTGTGTGTGTGTGAGTAAAATGATCGTGGTTTACGTCAGAGGAGCAAAATTGAGTTTTAAGCTTTTTGCGCTGAATCTGACAGCCTTTTGGAATGCAGAGGAGTCTCGGCGATGCTTGATTATCTGCCAAAGTGGATGTTGACGTACACACACTAAAGTGCTAATTCAGTGACCTTTTATTTTTTCTTGCGTGCGCCTGTGTGTGTATGTTTGATTATTTTGCCAACACATGTTGTGCCAAGCAGTTATTTCACTTGTGAGTCCAGAGTGGCAAAGCTTAAATATGCAAATAAAATAAATAAATAAAAAAATAGAAAGCACACTGATCCTCTTCTATCCATCGCTGCAACACTTCTGTAATAAAAAGCGTCACTTTTAATAGAAATCTACTGTAAAAATATGGATTCACTCAACAGTGTCAACAAGAGCTAATGTACGAGCTTTGATGAACACACGGAGAGCGGTGAAATTCATACTTACATGTAAGATAATATCTCATCACATTCTTCATTTATAGATACAGAGAAACTCTCACAGATGGACATAAAGATAAGAGACAGACCCTCTTATAGGTGAATAAAAGATAAGAAACGCACACGCAGAAAGTAATCAAACCAAACACACAGAGACCCATCTGATTGACGATCGGAGCGACTAATGATGGCGCCTCACTGATCTCCATGGGTACGACGGCGCCGAAATGCCGTCTCTCAGACGATGAGCCGACGGTACCGGAATAGCACCTGCTAGCCGACCTCCCGTGGAGAGGGCAGGTGGCAGACAAAGTGAGAACTCGAAAACAAGTCACTCTGGTGCCTGCCACATCTGTACACCCTTCTTCTTTTTGTTTTCCAGACGTGGATTAAAGCAGCCTGATTATTCCTGCACTCACCTTGAAATCCTAATGCTAACACCCAACAGCAGCTAATAGGCAGATTACAGATTCTGAGGGTGCCAATTCACATTGTTTCTAGTGTGCTCTCTCACCCTTCCAGCTGGAGCTTAGCCACCGACAAATCCACCCACTCACTGTTTAGTCTTTTGTCCTCGGTGAGGATGTGTTCAAATGTCATCCTGATGACAAGCAGTGTGGTGAGAGCGGAGAAGACCAGGCGGGCTGCCGCCTTTTGTGTTGCGGGCTTCTCAATGGGACAGACAGGCGTGCACGTAAACACACTGCCATCACACTAACACACAGCCATTCATTTGTTCGCTCGCTCTCTTTCTCTCGCTCTGATCTGTCTTTCTGTCCCTCTTCCTCTCGCTTTCACACTCTCCTCTCTCTCACACACACACACACACACACACACGCACACACGCATACACATACAGTATGCACACCACATTCTATCACCAGGCCCGGGCTGGATTAGCATAGTAATGCGCCTTGTTGCATCACAGTGGCTGTAATCAATTATAGCAGGTCATTCAGAGTGTATAGCCGCAGACATTTACACTGCACCTCCGTTTGTTAATTATGTCCAACAGCATTTCATCTTTAGATCCGTTCAGACTGCTGCTAGGGCAAAAGGCTGACAGGGAAAAAACAAACAAACAAAAAGAGAACACGAGAGGCGAAGTGCTTTGAATTCAGAGACCAAATAAATGATTCATTATCACATGATTAAGTCTTGATGACACTGGTACAGGCACATTTTGACAACTTGAAGTTTTAAATTTTGATGTACTGAGTAATAAATAAGGGAAATGTCGCTGACATTGTAAATTAAAGAAAACATTTAATTGTATGAGTCTTATAATCGCATGCAGATCCTGACTCTATTCAACCGAATCCATGAAAATCACATTCCCATCCTGGTCCATTGGCCTCAGCAGGCCTTTTATTACCCGTTTGAATATTATAATACTCCTTTTATCTTTCCAGTTATGATATTTTTGGATTTGGAGGCCATAATGCACTCTCAGATAGTTCCATAAATAAGAATACAGGAAGATCAGAGGAACTTATTTACAGGCAAAAACCATCTCACCTTTGTCACCTGCAGTTTGCATTCATCTCCCTCCAGCAGTGTATGACACACACACACACACACGCACCCACACACCCACGTACACACAGTCTGCATCCCCCGGTCTGGCTCATCAGATTGCATCCACTTACACTTAACTCCCAAGATAGCAGAGTCTATTTGCCTGTAAGTCTGACTACATTTCTGACATTGTGTACGTTTTGACCTCGATTCATACCCTGCTGAATATTACAGCGCACGCCGCAGCTACAGCACAGATTGTTCCGGATTGAGGAATCTGAAATTCTCCAGGTTCCAGACACCGGAGCATTGCTATTCCAACAGTGAAACAGCATAACCTTTAAATGGAATCCCTGTCTGTCCATGACGGCACATGTCAGTCAGGGCATACGCCAGCCAGACGATCACAATCTGACATTTGTTCTCTCAGTCGAGAATTGATCAGAGGAGTTTTTAGCTCGGCAACATTCTCTCAGAAGATAGGAACGAGCTGGAATATCGGCGCCGCCGCCGGAATGCGAGCGATGCATCACGGTGTAAAGGTTTTGATGTGTCTTCCTCTGTAAAGCCAATCTGCTCGTGGATGCGAATTCTATATGAATTTCACATAACGTCAACTCCCATGCTAATCAAACCGTGATGGATTTCAGCTTCCAAAGGCAGAGAAAGCACCGAAGCTACCCAGATTTGTAACCATAACCGGCTTCCAATTCAGAATTCTTCAGAATAAGGAGTTCTTTAGAATAAATTCACAGTCAGGTTTTTAAAAAGCATCAACAACAACAAAAAAAAAAAAAACACATATGGAGACTTCACAGATGCCACACAAATAATTCATGAGCAAACACTGCTTTATCCGTTTATTGGTGTATTAAATTAGCAGTTACCATGGCAACCATTCCTCCTGGGATCTATAGCATACCTAAAGGGGAGACAAATCGACTTTTGTAAAACATTGTGTAAGACCCTTAGCGGGTGGAAAAAAGAGAGAGATGTGAGAGCCAGGAATGGAGGAGTGGATGTGGTCTTATCAGAGGTGAGGCGGATGAGGTTTGTGCATTGGGTGAGTAATGATGAGCCATATGTGTTCTCTGGAAAACACAAGGTTTACCTGATTGAAGGCGTGTGATTTCGGTCATAGTTTGATCTGAATTCTAAATCTCAACATTAAATTGTGGTGTTTTTCTTTCTTAAAGCTACTTTATGGATGTTTTTTTTCGAATTTTTTTCATTTTTTATAACTTTTTTACAAGACCCAAGTGCACCTGAGCCTTCCTCGTAACCACCGCGTGTTGCCCTTGAGCAAAGCACTTAAGTGCCCAATTGCTCCTTGAAGCTGCTTGGAGCTAAAATGCCAGGTTTTACCGGCCAAGCACTCGGAGTTGTGAATTTGTATAAATCCTTTAATATAAATCAAAGACTGTTTGTGCTCGGGAAACACATTGCACAAATACAACTTCTCAAGTTAATCAGGAGCCTTCTGTGTGTGTAACAATCAAGCCGTTTCTTAACTTCTCCAGATGAATAATGGAAGACTTTTGTCGTCACGGTGACAAAAAGGCCACAAACTTAAGTTTCTTGCTGACAGACGTTGGACACTGTATGGAAAAACTACAGTAAATCGCCCATAACTGACATTTCGCTTCTGGATGGGAATGCATGGTCAATCCGTCCAATTTCCCTGGACGTCTTCTGAAGCCCGGAGGCATTTGGGTATTAATCTCTAAGTAGTGGCAAGAGTGGCAACAAGGCTTAATTCATTTACTTAAGAGCTTTTCACATGGGGTTTAAAAGTTAATAGGACGATCACTCCGTAGTGCATTTGATTAAACCCTCTTAATTACCCCAGGTATAATGGGCTATTAGCAAAGGACCAGTTGTAAAAGGGCAAGTGGGAGATGATTGTTTTTATGAGCTGCTTTTTGTTCACCTCTTCCAATGTCAGGATTATACAAGTTCTCACATCATCAGCGTCCTGATCCTAAACGTGCGAGCTGTGGTACGTTGGTGGCGAAATGGTTGGAGTTTCACACTGATAAGAGTCCAATTTGTAATTTTTGCATCGCGGCGAGTGTGTGTAACCAAGAAGAAATTGGGGTCCATTATCCACTTTAAGAGGAATTAAGAAGATGGACTCGTTGGCAGGCAGGCCGTCTGGCTCTGGAGCGGATTCACTGGGTCTCAGAGTTCTTCACGCAAGCACACACTCGTGAGAAAACCAAAATATCCAAATGCCTCCGCAACAACAAGACACCGACTCATAAGCTGCAAATGTTACCATGAGGATGAAGTTCTCAGTTAATTCTTAGTTAAAGGAAACACATTTTATTTGTGAATAATGGATTATTATTCCCATGTTTTTATTGTTTTGAGTCCTTCAGACCGTTATCAGAAATACCACCATTAAGAGCAATAGGTAGACCTTGCACCACAGGTTGAGAACCCCTGAGTCACGTGACGCTCACTGTATCGTCGTACACCATTTCTCTTAATTCTGTCAACATCCCGTCCTTCACAGGCACTTTCTTTTTAAAACGGGGACGGGAACAACCCCTTTCTTCGGCGCAGCGACTCCTGGTTACACCATGGCCACGGGAACGGTTTACTCCACGCCGGCGCGCCCTTTGCCCAGGAACAGCCTGTCCAGGGGGGCCTTTAAGTTCAAGAAATCACCCAAACACTGCTCCTGGAAGTGCACCGCCCTGATCGCCGTGGGGATCGCTGTGGTGCTGTCCATCATCCTCTGCTACTGCATCGGTAAGAGTTTATTTATTGTTTGCGATGCTGACTGCGGGGATACATCACAACTCCATGTTGTAATTTAGAAATAAAACAAAAACCATCCTCGCCAAGAAAGTCTGGCATAAGTATCAACTCTGAATATTTTTTATATCTGTGTTTGGAGATTCAGTGTGATCTGTCAACGATCTATATTTTAAAAAAAAACAGCCATTTCTGTTCCCAAAGCCAGCTGAGGACACAACTCCATTATCAGCAGTATCATCATTCAGACTATAGAAATGCCATTCAACAGAACAAATGATAGACAAGCTGCTGGGACTGAATGGACCCGGCGTGTCTCCTCATCTGTTTGACGCTGGATCCGGGCTAAGTGTCTGTTTTTTTTTTCCACTGCCTTTCCCGTCACAGAACGCGCAGATGTCCCGATACGATTCAGTCGCCTCCGTCTGACTGCGCTATCAGTCAGATATGCAAACACACGACCCCATACAGATTCCAAAGAGACCTTCCGGGGCTACGTCTCCCTTTGACAAGGGCTGTGCATCATCCCCACAGCGCTGGGCCTGGTTCAGAGAATGACACAGTCCATTCATGTCCTCAGGGGTTCCTGTTAAAACACAGGAAGAGAGGCTGAAACGGCCAGCACAGATGGCAAAACGAAACCAGAGATGAGGAACGGGCCGATCCGAAGCGCTCCCAAACTTTTCAGGAGACTCCGGTCCTTAAGCTCTTTGTTGTTGTCAAACCGGAGCCATCGCTGTCTTTCACACACAGTGGCAAATGCTTTTATGTTGGTCAGGAAGATAAAGCGGTGCTGGTGAATTCCCTCTGGGAACGATTTCATATGAGAAAGTGTTTGAATGTTTTTCTTTTTCTTTTTTTCTTTTTTTCCCCCCCTCTCCTTTTTACTGCATGCGTCAATGCTGACTTCTTGCTAACCTTTAGAATCTTGACCACAGCAATAAAACCGTTAGAGATTCATCTCTCCGTATGCCCTCCCTTGTCATCCAAGCCCTTAATCTTGCACTGTGACTTTCCCCTGAGCGGATATATAAGTATTCATCCAGCTTGGAGACGGGGGAAATGTGACACAGTTGTATAAGGAGAAATATGGCATTGTTGGGGAGATCCTATAACCAGTGTTTTATTGGTGAACGGAGGGGGGAGAGAGAGAGAGGGAGAGGGAGAGACGGCGCTCCCTTCAAGGAGAGGTCATAAATGTGCTATATCAATATCAATATTCACAATCCCTTTATTGACTTAACTGTTTTGTTACCTCTCGCTGGTCATGAGCCGATGTTTTTACTTTTTTTTCTTTTTCTTTTCTTTTTTTTTGCTGCTTCCGTATGAATTGTTCCTGTTTCTGTTTTTTTTTGTCCCTCTCTTTGGGATAAACCTGCCCGCTTTACACAGGGAGAAGCGCACGGCGCCGCCAATTTGTTCAGCTGCCGTAACCCAACCTCTCGCACGTTGGATTCATTTGCAACAATTCCGTCCCGACTATCGCGTACTTGTTTAATTGCAGACCCGTCGGATGTTCGGCATTTACAGTTTTGGCCCGGTTCCACCGCCCGCGCCTGCCGTGCGAGCTCCTTTTCTCTGTGTCAGTGTTAAGCAGATGCAGCCCTCTGCCACTTGCCTCAGGTGTCTTTTTCCACTGCATCCTCTCTCTTTCATCCGCCGCCAATTTACCTGCCAGGTGCGACATCTCAAATAGCTACAATGTGCTCTCATACTCCAACGCTCACACTGTTAACTAACAGAGCGACTGTGGCGAATGGAGGCACACCTGCATCTCTTTTTCAATTTTTTCAATTTTTTTTTTAATAAACGTGCCGTAGTTCATATTATCACTCGCAATCATCTTTGTGTCTTATTTTACATAATTGAACGCATTCAAAGTGAGAACAGCGGACCGCGATCGACCAGCGGTTTTTCCTGGAAACACCCGAAGAAAAGAGTAAAATTAGAAGACTTTAGGCGCCTGAGCTAATCTGAACGCTTCAAATGAATATTAATGCTCGTCATTGTCGTTTGAAGACGCCTCCCTTCTTTCTTTCTTTTTTTTGCTGGAAACACGAAGATCTTAGCCGTGCTCCGAGGTTTGCGGCTGGGTTTGAAGAGTCCCCCGGGGTGTTTTCTGGGGGAGATGTGCGCGCAGGTTCCAGGAGAAAACAATGTTTATCTCAATAATACGGAGAGCGTCGAGCTCCAAGTTGTGTTTGGCACACCGTGACTCCAGATGGGCCACCTCTCTCTGGTAAATGGACTAATTGTTCCCGGAGACGATGGCCATCAGAACGGTGTTGTCTGCATATTTAAATAGGAAACGGCAGCGAATCTTTATTCTCATTTATCCGCACTGAAATCCCAGGTTACCCAACTTCATCTTAGTATTGATTTTCCCCTGAAAGCCTCTGCCTGGTAACACCACCACCACCAGGAATCAGTAGACGTGAGATCTACCAGGAGGATTTCCAGGGGATCGTGTTACGTTTTTCTACTACACAAGTGTTCCACATCCAAACACATTTTTCAACAACATCCATAGCCACAGTTCCCTCCGATGTTCCTCCACTGGTTGGACTCTTCTAACGTCTTGCTAAGAAGAAAGAGTTCCACATCCCTCATAAATATTAATCCCACTGACCAGGCTACAGGGATAATGTATGCAAATTCATAAATTGAGGGCTTCTCATTTCAAAGCAATTTGCTGATGTCATAAGTGGAGATTCAGGTTGTCCATCAGGAGTGAAGATGAGGAGAAACGGCTCTCCGCCGTGTGTCGAACACGAGAAAGCGGCGCTCCGAAGGTTTTGTGGGGGATACGGAGCGATTATAGTACAATCAGGAGCTGAGCTGTCGCCGTGTTTTACAGACTGTTGGAGACATTTTTATTATTAAATTGGCTCTAACAGCCGCGTTTGAGTTGATGCAGAATACGAGATGTACAGTTCATAAATTACCAAACTGCATATGTTCTCATGTATAATGCAGAGCCCTTGCATGTGTGCAAGTTTGTATTTAAATTGAGGATTTTTTCAATTTAATTAGGCCAACGGGTGAGAGTATTTTTGAGAGTATTTCAAGGAATCGTGGGATTCTTGGCAGATCGTGGCGAGCCGAGTTCAGTTTTTCCAGCCGGGACCGCAATTTTGGATGCGGTGCGATAAACAAATGATAACGATAAACGATATTATTAAGCGGGAAAAAAAAAAGAGATAAAGTCCCATTACGTCTGGCGGCGAGATGACTTTTTCTGCTCTGCGCGTTAACTGGATTTCACCGAAACGAGTTAGATTTAATGAAATTCGAGATTTCAATGGGCCTAGTAAGAATTCATTATGAAGTCATCATATTACCATCATCATACCATTTATAAAGCATTTTATCTTTTGGCTCATAACTCCTAAACCGGCCAATTTAACATAATTGACGATGGCTGTTAAACACATTGTGCAGATATCAACTCGGTGCAGCGGTGCAGAATTTGATGGTGTTTGGCCTGCAGCTCGCATTATGGCAACATGTAGAATCAGAATCGCTTTGAAAATTGTAATATTTGGGCCGTGTCGAAGGTTTTAATGTTCAAAGAACGCGTAAAGGTATAAAACGATGACGGCAAGAACCCGGCGGTGTGATTGTCTGTCACTGTTTGTGTTTTAAAGCCAGAGAACACACACATCTGAGGAGTTTTACTCATTAAAATACCTCTCCGGATTTTGAGACCTGCACCGTATGGAGGCTGAGAATTTCCAAAAATGATAAAATGGACATAACGCAGCATCGTTAATGCACCGCAGAGGATCCATCTTTGATCAACGTGCTGAATACTCATCCAACACGCTGCATATCTGCTGGTGAGATCTGTTGGTTTTAGGATCTTTTTATCAAGGACGGCGCTATCTCACCCAAAATGATCCGTTTCCAAGTATCATTAGCGTCAGATCTTTAAAACAAAAACGCGCGTGGGTCCCTAACCAGATGCCGATTGAAGCCGCCTTTTCGATCTCGCCTTCGCTGCGCTCTCCATTTGATATTCTCGCTGCCCCCTCTGCCACCTCTCCAGTTATTTGCTGCAGTCAATATCCATCTTCCCAGCGAGGGACGAGTGTTGGAGAAAAGTTCCTCCCGCAGATCAAATGGTCGGAAATCAAGATGCTTCCTCAGCATGTTCCTTGGCTGGCGACTTTGAAGGAGATTGGCCCGCTCGCTGTGCTCACAGAAGCACCCCAATTTCCCAAAACAACAAGAACGCAGTTTGATTGTCTCCGATACTGTGACAATAAAGCAGGTTGGCTGAATGACAGCCAGACACAGTTTAGTTATGTAAGAGAAGTAGCGGATTGCTGCGGCTTCCAGCAGCTTCCCCCCCTCTCCCTCTCTCTCTCTCTCTTCCCCCACCCGCTATGTCTATCTGTCTCGGTACCCCCTCCATCTCCACCTTTACAGATTCTTTCTTCCAGTCTTTTACTTTCTCGCACTTGCCGTGGCGTCCCTTTGTCTTCGTCGCCGGTATTAGGCGTGGAGAGTTAAAGACTTCTTATTGTGTCTGGTGTGTTTGTCTGAAGTAAAAGAATAGAAATTCTCCCCGCTACTCCCTTTAACACGGAGGCTGTTTGAGTGGAACGTTAATCAACCTCGTTCTCCAAGGAAACACGCCGGAGCAACAGGGTTCTCATGTGTTGACTGTAATGTTGTTTCTTTTCTTTTTTTTTTGTTTTGTTGTGTTTTTTTTTTTCCCAGGAATCTATCAATGCTTTGCACACAAAGGCCACCCATGGAAGAGTAGCCTCGAAATCTAAGCGAATTGAAACGTTAAGCCGCCACGTTCTTGATTTGTTGGATTTCTGCTCGCTGCTCTCCCGCTGCTCTTTGTGCTTAAATGGCTCGATTGTTTTCCTGTTCTCATTTGCTTATTTGTTTTATTCGTGTCTACGCGCCCACACGGCTTTTCTTTTTTTTTCTGTGTGTGTGTGTGTGTTTTACAGCAATGCACCTTTTCGGCCTCAATTGGCAGCTTCAAGATTTGGACAGCCAGCCGGCTTTTGAGAACGGAGGAGTTGGAAAGACAGGGCCCACTCAGTCCAGCATAGTGACAGCTCTGTCTGCTGACAACGGTGAGAAGACTCGGCTTTACCGAATTACATCCAAATTAGACACCATTGTGCTCGTGCACAGTAGTCATTTTGTGGAATAAGTGTCGGTGTTTTTCTGAAAAGGGAAGAATAACACGGACAGCTTGATATATACGCCGCAGTAAATCATTCAGAAATGTAAACGAAGCTGTGGAGTGTGAGCGTCCTTACCAAACAACACGAGTTAAACGTTGACAAACTAGACAAATGCATCCCGGAAGATGAAGCGGCAAACCCCAAACTGCTCCGAAAGCCTCGTTTTTGATCTTAAAGTTACTTTTCACACCTAAAACTGCCTGTTTTCACTCTGTGTGCACGGTGGTGCTGCAGCAGTAGGAGTAGAGGTGGATCTGTGTGTTTTTTTGCACACATTATCGCACAGAATGTTTCAAAAGATGACAACGGGATGACAATATACTGCGCACACGGCTGCATATTGTTTTATAATCACACCTCCATAAATCATCGCAGCCGCCCAAAGTAAAACATCACTTACTTACAGCCGGTCCAGTCCATTTTCACATCCAGATTAACAGTTCTGTTACATTTGGCCTTATGAATAACACCATGAATTATTCAGTTGTTGGTGCCCAGTCAGCCTGTAGACTTTGTCACCTTCTGAATATTAACTAACCAATCTCCGAGTCGGCGCGCCTAATCATATTCGCCGAGCATTCCCCATTCAGCTACGAGCCGGCAGGCCATCCCGGCTCACCTTTACAGCAAAAGCCACCAAATTAATCTTTTTGCTTACGTGGATACTTAGGATGCACGAGCACGGAAGAATTAATTGAGTCGACCAGGCCAGGCAAAAGCTCAATTGTTTAAACTAGGCTAGATTTTAAATCCTCATAAGTAGTGCTAATTAAGATAGCATGAGGCAGGTTTTGGACTGTTTAAAGGCAATCGATCGCCGGCTATTATTCTCCCCGGAGGTAAACTTGGCTTCCAGTCCGCACTTTGACTGAAGCAAAAGTGACAGGGCGATGGTCTCCGTACACGCACAACATTGACATATGCAAATCAACGCACACTTAGTGTCCACACATCCGCAGTCGCTCTCCCTTAAGGTACTGAGGAGACGCTGTTGGCTAACTTGAATTTGTGGAATACTCCGGGCGTCTCCTTCACTTTACACGTCCTTCCCGCCGTCGGAGAGCGAAGTTTTATTCATTCTTCAGCAGATCCGCGGCGGCACGAACGCATCTGACAAATTTCTCCCCGTTAACAATCAAGGGTGTTCGCACAATAATGTGTGGCAGGCTGCAGTTTGTCATTTTAAAAGCGGCGTTCTCTCCGACACCCATCTTCACAGGGCACAGTTTAAGGACATCGTTCCCCGAATTGTTTTGATTTGCTCTTATTGCTCCGGCCACGTAGCGCTCTGTATATCTGACAGATTCCATTTAGACCTTATCTGATACGAAGCCTTGCTCTGTGAGTCAGCGGGACCTCACAAAAGATGTGAGATGTAGCCTTTTAGAGCCTTAAAAAAAGGCAATTATATCTGCTCCTTTTTCGTGTGCCGTGCAGTCAGAGGCCACGGGGAACCATTAGTTTTAATCCTGTCCAGCTCGGCCAGCGCTCATCTGAAGAAGATGCGGCCGAGTTGGATTGTTTAAATAAACAGGATTGCACTAGAAAGCAAAACATCCAGCGGAGTGTTAAATGCTATCAGAGATTTCACCTCAACTGTGCTATTTTGATGCTGTAACACCTTAAAAGACCCCGGCGTGGGCGCGTTCCTGTCTTGTAGGAAGAACCACCGTGATCCTCCAGGAGAACAACTCCATCGATACCGGGCAGGTAGACATAGGAAAGAGGGCGGGCCAGAACGTTCCACCGGGGGTCTTCTGGCGTTCCCAGCTGAGCATGGAGCAGCCGCGATTCCTCAAGTTCAACATCTCGGTACAGAAGAACGCTCTGATCGGAGTGTACGGGCGGAAGGGTCTCGTACCATCTCACACGCAGGTAAGAATAAATCAAATACTGTATCTTTTTGCTTCTTTTTGAGAATCAAAGGCTTTTCAAAGATAAAAGAGAGGGGAACGCAATGACAATATTTATTTCCTCAAAACCCTCCTCAGCACCATCTGCGGTAACCAGCCTGTGGCGGTTGCTATGGGACATTACACGGTTCTCTATTCTCGTCACGCCGCCAGAGTCCTGTACGTTTAAAAACATCTGGTTATCTGCTGAAAATATCAATAATGGCCAAAACAAGTTAAAGGCACAGGAGGGGCCGGATGTAAACTATGAATCACTTTGGATAGTTGGACTGGATTAAATTGGCAAATAAGTGAAGGACCCCCAATATTGACATTTTGTTCTATGTGGTACTAGTTAATTTTTTGATTTTTTTTTCTCAAAATGCTCCTCTTCGTGTGGCCGTGTGCTGGCGAAAGTCTTTTTTTGTCACTAAACCTTTGTCATTTTCAAATTGAAATATTTTCAAAAACGTCAGACTTGTCTATCAATTGACATTTCCGGACGCGCTCTGACAGTGATGCAAACACCCCCCGACAACCGGTGTTTTCCAGCAACGCGCGGCGGCAAAAGCTCTTAGCGTCACCTCCTTGACATTCTCTCTCAGAAAAGATGGGCTTCAGTCAAGTGTGTAGCGTCGGGGCCGCTCATCGACAGAAGGATGTCCAACGCTGGGGACAACAGGTGAGCGGCGAAAAACACAAAACAAGAAACCTTTCAAAATAAAAGAGCAAAGAGCTATTAATTAACAGGGCCGCACTTTAACGTCTGCGGCAGAGACCCTCCGGCTCGTCAATAGCTGGACATTGTGTCCATTGTCGCCGTCTCTAAATTGCTTTCTGTTTCTGGTGGCGGAGGCACGAATCGATGCGTTTGATTAACTCAGCATGAAAGACCCCAATGAGAGATATTGACTGTTTACAGTTTAGAAGACAAGAGCAACTTTTACGTCCAGCAGCCTTCGCCCCTCTCAAATATAGACTTCCTCCACGCGTCATCGAGTATCTGTCGGCGCCGCCGCGAACCAAAGTTAAAACAACAACAGGAATTTGCATTCATTTGTTATCGAGCCCACGAGCCCCAAAGTCAATGGAGCTCAAGGCTTAACAATGATTCTCCCTCCTCTCCGTGGGTCATCCAGCTGTCTCTCCGCTCTTATTGTTGTATTGAGACGAGTCTAGTGGAGGTGCGGGGGGGAGGACGGAAGCTAATCGAGATGTATGCACTTAGCTAAGAGGGCCGGAGCTTGCGGGATTGAACTGTTTTATTACTTCCCCCTCAAGCCAGCAACACAAAGAAGTCAACTTCCTCTAGGTTAATATCCCTCCCCTGCCCTCCTGCTCCACTCAAAAGGCTTTAAATCACTGTGTTGACTTCACCTGCACCTTGCTTAATGCATTCTTTCCTGTTGTGTGGAAGCGGGTTGAAAGGTTGGCCCCGTGCGCGTTTGTCACATTTCTTAGTGTTAAATCCTGATTTAATGTATTTTCGTGCGTCCCCTCTTTCGGGGCGTCGGTCGCGGTTAGATGTTATTGACGTAGGCATTAAAAAGAAGCGAAAAGTCCAGGTGGTGTTATTGTGTCATTGATATTTTTTGATAGATTTTGTTATTTCCTGTTTTTTCAATTTTTCACAATTTTTTTTTTTTTTTTTTTAATTAGCTTTCCATATTATCGCCATTTATCAAAAAAGGGCAGATTAGTGTTACGGAAGCAAAAAATCAATAATTTAAAAACTTTGAGGAAGGATATGATTGTAAGAATGCCACCCGCAAAGTTCAAGAAAATTCAGTTGTTCTGTGTGAGTTTTCTTTTTTTCTGACGATATCCAGGATAATTACCAGCATCTTCTTCCTGTTTTTATCGCCCTCTCCGCACGTTTCCAAGCCGTCCTCGCAGTGCAAGGACCCTGTTGACAAACACCATCCCCCTCATAAAGATTACACAGCCACATTTTAATGGGATGAAAATCAGTTTTAAGTGGTCTACTCAAAAAGTCTTTATTTTTTCATTCAGCGGCTAATGTGTCTGAAAATAAAAATTCAAAACATCTCATCTCTGTGTCACTCAGCAGCTTAATATTTCATTAAAGGGCTCTGTATGTGGAATAGTTAATCAACCTCATCAAGCTCAACTAAAAAAAAAGAAAAAATAAGTGTTGTAGTGCTTCCATGTATTTATCACACTACTAAGTAGCCCAGAGACCGTTTTAGCCAGGAGCCATGTCTGCAGGAACACAAGCCAACGATCCGCTTCAGACCGTGGATCGGTCTGCGTCTGCTCCGCTCCCGTGCAGCCTATAGATCGCTTTAGTTTGGCGCTTTCCTGTGTTCTCTGCTGTACCCTACAGTCAAACGGGGTTCAGGTGTAGAGCAGGTGCGGTGAGAGAGGGGAGAGAGAGAGAGAGAGAGAGAGAGCAGATGCTCTGCTTTGCCTGTTTCAGTCGGCAGCATCGAGTCGTTATTCCTTGTTTACCCCGTAAATCAGTGTTTGTTTGAATCTTAGAGGAAAAAAAGGCATTTGCAGCATATAGGAAAGAAATATGTGTAAGTATGAGTTATGTACTATGTTATATATAATTTATATACAGTCTGCTATGCTTGCACACTCTCACTGCATATATCATGTGGCTTTCTGGGAGGAAAATGCCACTTGGGGACTTGTGGTTTAACAGGAAACCCGTGTCAGATTTTTGCTCTAATCTAACACCACCAATACATAAACACGGGAATTCATTCATTTTAAATGGAAAAAAACCCAAAACAAAACACATTAATGTCTTTCAGATTGCGGTCACAGTTTTTTAGCGAAGCGTCAGTGTGACTTTCAATATGTGTGTTACTGTACAATATGTTCATTTTACCTCAGCTCCCACTGCCAGATGTGGGGGTCATCTGAAGGACGTTGAGTGGCGTCAGTATAATTTATGGTGATTAAAACAGCTTTAAACACATTGTGGATATGAGTACGTTTTTATTCTGAAATCGGTGATGCAAAACCTCTTCCTGCATCTACAGAAACAGAGATTTGCCCCAAATGTATGTATACAGTTATTTTAAGGGTTTCCTGTTTTTCCCTGTGTAGATGTTTTTATTATACCTTTTATACTCCCATCTTTCTTCCCTGTACATTTTAATCATGTGTCTATCAATGAGCTGATTCAGTGTTTGCTGGAATCCGTTTCATTTATTTATATTTTTCTGCAGTATGACTTTGTTGAACTCCTGGATGGAAGCCGGCTTATCGCCAAAGAGCATCGGATTCCCATGGAACCGGAGACGAGGGCCCGGCTGGAGCACCCGGTCACTGTCCATCAGGCCGGATTCATCCAGTACCTGGACACGGGGGTGTGGCACTTGGCGTTTTACAACGACGGACGGAGCTCGGAGGCGGTCTCCTACAACACCATTATCCAGGGTAGGAGGACGCACATCTGCATCAGCGGCTGATGAAAGTGATTGGGATGATGCGTAATGACACGTTTGGAGATTTTAATTTGCTTAAACAGCTGCGCTCGCTCGAACGGCGAGGACGGCGAAAAGTCCACCCGCCGCACAAACGAGCTTTTCCAAAAACTTTGAGTCACCTAGGAGGTGAATCTGGCTTTTTTCCACTGGAGGGTACTGGATTATTGAGCTCAGCGCTATAAGACCAGACCGTGCAGCACATTGATCCTCCTCTCTTAACAACCTCCTCACTGATCTGAAGTCTGTGAAATTTCCTTGTGGGTTTTGGGCTAGGAAAAACACTAAAGTTGAGTTAACGTTTTTCTTTTTCTATTTCCTGTGGGGAGGTCCATCGATCCGCCTTTAC
>OMNV01009127.1:0-32451 GCA_900303265.1 Brotula barbata | reverse complement strand
TATATGTCAGAAACTGAGCAGAGGAGGTTTGGACCCAAACGCACGACTAGAATCGTTCTGGCAAAACAAAGTTTATTCGGTACTGGCGACGGTACAGGTGGGGCTGGCGTGTAGCGGGTGGTCGGGCGGGCAGAATCGGCAACCGGGATCCAGAGGGGGTCAGGCAGAAGAGTAGTCGAGGAGGCAAGCAGGGTCGAACGGGAACAGGAAACAGGCTGGTAACAGGTAGTATAGTCAATCACTAATACTTGCACTGGAATAGAGCTGGTAAGCATCTCACGTACGGCTTGATGACAAACTGGCAATCAGGCAGAGGAACAGGGGACATATATAGTGTGTGGGGAAAGGTTAACGAGACACAGGTGAAACACATTAGGGAGGAGACAGGTAATCACACAAGAGGAAGTAAAGCAACCAGACATGACACAGGACGGGGATATCAAAATAAAACAGGAAGTGACAAGACAAACACAAAACTCTTAATTTGCAGGAGCCGTCGTGACAAGTCTAGGATGAAGGCATGATGCAGGGGCAAAATAGCTTTCTGGGGGGACAAAATAAATACTGCCAAATAAAGGGAGTCAATACAGGACGCTTGACGACTCTGTGGTGACCATGAAGTGTTAGCTCGGTACCGTGAGAGGTACGGCCTGTCCACATCCCACACAAACAAAGACTACAACGTGGGAGCGGATAAAGAACTGAGAGGGAGAAAGGAGAACCAGAAATGACAGAGGTACTGTTCCAAATTCATTCGGTGAGGTTTCCTACAGTTTCCGCTTGTTTAGTAAATCATCTAATATGTATTTCTTGGAGTGCCTCAGACAGGAAATGATTTTATCTCCTCAAATTCCATACAGCACAGTTTAATCTATTAGGAATGGATCATTTTACTTCAGACTACTGAGGCAAATAAAAATATATAGTCATACATTTTAAATACAGTACTTACGGTAGAAGGATTAAATCTGTAGTTGAGTCGGGTTTATTTGCGTAGTCCAGTTTTATAGCTGATAGCAAGTTGTACTGATAGACTTGACAAATGCTTTGTGTACTTAAAAAATGTAATCACTACATCGTACTCACAAGCCATAATGTTGCAATATTCAGCCTGCAGAAAATAGGCTGCCTGCTTTTGGGATGCTTTCAGAAATCAAAATGTTCCACGCTGTTGACATTCTGCAGACTCAGGCAACTGGTGAGAGAATAACATTTTTAGCCAAACTCAGCAAGCTACCGCCCACACCAAACTACATGCTAGCTTTGGTTTTGTCTAGTTAAATAAAGTTAAGAAACTCCTGGTGCTCGTGATAGTGATGACGATGCTCCAAATGGATGTCAGGAACACGGTGTTCCCAAAAAGTTTGTTAGAAAAACACACGTGACTGAATCCCACCACAACCAGAAACAGCCGCGGTGTCAGCCTCGTGAAACGTTCCCTGTTTTTGTTTCCTGTTTGTGCGCCGCATTGTCTAAAACACGGCTGCTCCTCTTTGGATTGTGCGGTGACAGTGGCAGCGATGACAGCATTGGCGACGTGTTGACAGTTGAATTAAAAAAAACGCAAAAAGGGGTTATGGAAAAATTTCCACAACTAAATAGAGCACACAAAGCAGCTCGAGCGCTCAATGATCATTTGCTTTCAGCTTGTGAATGAAACGCAGTGGGTCACTGGGCATGGAAATAAAACAGAGCACAGGCCAGGAGCAGGGACACACATCTCATCAGCTCTTTGCATGGTTTTTAGGCTTCAGAGGAGCCTTCACATGTTGCCAAACAAGCTGCAGGGACTTTAAGTGGTGTGATGTAAGACGGAAAATAATGAGAATTTGGTGCGAGACTACTACGACGCAATCATATTGTAAAAAAAAAAAAAAAAAAAAAAAAAAAAAAAAAAAAAAAAAGAGAGAAGAGAAATGGAGAAATAAAACCCAGCCAAATCTTTGTTTCCAGCTCTGTGACTGTGACAGCAACACGACGATAATAAAATTCCTCGATTTGCCTCATCCCAGAGTCCCAGTTACACCCGGAATGTTACATTAGACGAGGAGATCTCACCAATAAAGTCAAATCAAACGGATTGCGGAACAGCAATTAATTCCAAGATAATGACAAGGGAAGCCGTCCAAAAGCTGTCTCTACCCCAATTAGTCTCTCATTGCACTGTCGATGCAGACGATGGATGAAAGAAAAACAAATTAAGTCACAGAAAAGAGAGGGAGGGAGAGAGAGAGCGAGAGGAAGCGATAAAATACAGCGAAGAGGAGGGAAGAACATTGAGAAGAAGTGATATAAGATGAGAGCTGGAGAGGAGAGTGTGTGAGAAATAAAGAGGGTTTGACAGGGGAGAAAGAGAGAGGGAGGGGGGGAGTTTCTCTGTTTCGATAGCCAGAGAGAGAGGGATTTCAACGAACGCAGTCAGGGCATCTACATCCATCCTGTACTCACCGTTTTATGGGTCAGGCTGTAGGTGTAGCAGTCATGTGGGTGCAGAAGGTGCTGGGGGTGGTGCTGTTGGTGGAACAGGAAGTGCTGCAGGCTTTTGCGGGGGAACGAGGCACTGCTCCAGGCCCCTGGACCACCACAACTACCGACAGACCAACAAGAACCCAGGCTTGGACTCGTGCACGTTGCCTTGGTGCAGTGTTGCCCTCTTAACAGTGCGTCGTCCTGAAGAAAGAGTAGAAGAGGATGAAGACGAGGGAGGAAATAAAGAGAGGTGAAAGATATGGGGTGACGAAGGAGATAGAAAATGTTATTTTACCCCCAAGAACATCACCAGCATAACCACAGCCGCAGCCTCCACTCTACCACGCAAGCACAGACAGCTGCCTGCCCGCTTACTGACCCGAATCCAAAGAAAAGCCAGGACGTGGTGTTGAACTTAGATCTCCATAGCCAAACATCAGGATTGTTCTCACACTTTTTTTTTCCCAGCCTGAACTCACTCTCTCTTTTTGTCTCTCTGTGCAGCAGATGTTTTGAAAGCCTCCTCTGTCACGGTTGAGATGTGTTCTTGCAGGAAATGTACTGATTGGTTTGATAAGACGGTTGGATTACAGGCTGGCAGTGGGCTTCCCAGTGTGGCATTACGTACGGGGCAGTAACAGGGCCCGAGGAGCACAGGGCTGAAACTGCTGACAGTCAAGCTTACGCCGCTCTGAGTAGGGATACCTGGGCTGTCACGGTCACTGGAGTGGAAAAAATAGAGGACACATGGGGCACACATGCCAATCAGTGGGATCACAGCAAGAGCCATGTCAAACAGTGGGTGTAAACTGTGGTGAGCAACATCCCTTAGTGTTTGTTTTAGCCTGTATGTGCATCCAGTCAATTCAGTGACAGTGACAGGCTGTACACATGTCCAACTGTATGTAAGGATTGCATATCCATAATGTTGTATACACATATATTTTCACATTCATTCATTACAGTCACCTGTACAGCTAGCATTCCATCATTAGGGATTTAGGAGGCTTGGAAAAGAAGAAGCCGAATGTAAACAAATAATGGTTTTCAAATTTCCATGCAGGGAGGGACAACCTGGTCATGAAAAGATCATCTCCAGTGTAGCGACAGTTCTAGCCTCGATCAGCCTGGAGGAGATTCAGTCAAAGCAGTTCAAGTTTGGTGAAAAACTTAAAACACTGACATAAAAACTAGTGGAAATGAAAATCTGTTGTTTCATTTTTTTTAATTTAAAACCAAATGACTGTTTGTGTTCCACATCAGCATTTGTGTCAGCTTTCCCTCTTCACTAAATAGGAGAATCAATGCAGGGTGTCATGAATGATACAGAGGGTCAACACAGAGCCAGGGGCGGAATCAAAACTCCACTTTGTCAGATTGCAAACCTGTTCTAATGTGACTGGTTTTCAATGAGAATTTTCACTTCCGGTCAAAATATTCAATGACTTGTCTCGGTGTTAAAGCAAGACCCTATAAATTCACGCGCACGGTTCCCTGCTCTGTGTTGGTGTGTCTTGAATAGTTAAAGGGTTCCACATTTCAACATACACAGTTATTAAAATCATGGCTACAAAGACCACATTTAGTATAAAAAAGGAAAACAATAAAGATAACAAAAACAGGGGGAGTGCACTGTATAGATGAAGGGGGATTTATATGTATTTTAACGCAGAGCGTAAAGGAAAAAGTCTTTATGCTTGGAATGTATTTTTATTGCTACGCTGTAGAATTTTCAATCTTAATTAAAGCTTTGCCATTATCAATAATTGCTTTGTGCTGTGCGTGTCAGAACATTTGGAAGTTTCTTCATTTCTGATTTACAACTCGTAAAGCTAATGAAAATTACGGGTAAAAAAAAAACAATAAGTCAAAATGGAACTATACATATACAATACACCTGGGACCGACTCTCAATGAGGGCATCCAACACTCACGCTACACAACTCCGCTTAGCCGGTAATTAGCATTTATCAGTCGAGCTGGGATGCATAATACTGAAAAGTCGCTCTTTCAAACAGCTGTCAGTAATTAAGTTCACCTTTCTGACACAAATTGTGGTGAGGCGAGTATTACTAAGTCCACTAAAACATGTTGCCGTGTTTTACATGTGCAAATGGCATGCAGAGCCAAGACAAAAACACCTTGGATGAAGTACAGCTGTACATCACGAGTGAGCTTTTACGGTCCCCTCTTGCCTCGGTTGGATTTTCACTGAGGTCAGAGGGCATCCCACACAGGGAAACTCGGCGAGAGCGAAAGCAGCAATATAGCGACACAGCTGTGCTTAGAGAGCTTGCCAGGCTTCTATTCTTCATCACCGCAGAACCGGAGGGGGAAAACGTAAAGCGAAGTTCAGCTAAATACATACAATATACAGCGACAGGTTTATGGTTCATTTTAATATAAAACAGGGGGAGGCTATTTCTCTCAAAGCTGAATAAATGCATCCATGCCGACTCTACAGAGGAGCAGGAAGGAGTCCCACTGAGGGAATAAAACCATCGGACCTGGGTAAAAAGAAGAGAAATATACTATTGGGTTCTGACACACTCTTTCTTCAACGCATGAGAACAACGCGTGGGTGTGATTTAACGCACAAACATCACATCATCATTTACAATTACTCCTCACTGATATATTGAGTGATACGGGGACGCAACTACACAGCCACTGGAAGAAAAAAACCAAAAAAAAAAAACACAAAGAGCTGAAAGCATGGTACATTAAGCAACATGGTCATGGCTACTACTTTAAGATAAGTATCCAGTTCATAGAGTTTAAGTGCAGCCCTGAGCCATGCAACAACCTTTAATGGCCTCATAAATGAGGATTATTCAGTCAAAGAGGAAGCATATAGAATTAATGCATCCACGCAGAGGCGTTTTGCTAAAGACATTAAGCCCGAGGAGATGTGCTGTTTAAATATGTTTCCTCCATCCAAGTTTTAGGCGACAACGGAATTATTGAGGAAACTGCTTTGAGGCTGCACGAATGACAAGATATTCACGCTCCACATCATAGGGGCTGGGCTGTGTTTTAACACGAGGCAGAGATCCACGGTGCTTGACATTCCTAGACTAGAATGCATGATTGGTCCCCAGACTAAGATCCATGTCACAGATTTTCAACGGCTCGTCAGAGAGCTACGCACTGCCCATATTTCTGCAATTTATGTAAGGGCCAAACAGCTTCGGTTACACAAGTCTTTACCTCGTTCAAGGGGAATGATTTACATGCAGGCAAACAGATGTGCATATGCGTTCACTTGTGGTTGCAGGCATTTTTAAGCGTTTGCGATTGCGTGTGCTGCGGCTGATTTGTTAAACACTTACGGAGGGGGGTGATGAGGAAGAAAAACGCAGTCTTCGCTCTTATTTGCCTCTGTGCATGCAATCATGGTAATAAAAGATACAATACTGATAATAAAATAATGAATTACATGATTCGTGTTTACATGATGAATAATCATTTCCCCCTTTAATGTTGCATTGTATATTAATAACATATATATTAGATTTGTGTTGGCGCCAATGACCTCAAAAGGGAATTGGTTTGGTTTTTGCTTATTTATTCATTTAAATCATTTGTGTGTCAACATGTCAATGTTATAAATGCATACTGTAGCTGCACAAGTCTTGGCTCAGTTGAGGAGAAGCCATCAGAGTAGGTGAAGAAAGAGACCGCATTTCGATTCCAACTCCTCGGCCAATCACATCACCACATTTACTCTTTCCTTTCCCCATATTTTGATTGATTTTCTCTTTACTTGGCTTTAATCCTTTCATCTTTCCCCACACTGTCAACCACACAACAGCACCAGAGGTCAAAGACCGACGCTACTAACATCTCGTCTATTTGTTTGGGAGTGTCAATCACTGACATCACCTCGCTGCCATATTTGCAGTTGGCACGGAATTATGGGAGTGGCTGTTTGCCATGTTGCTGTTATTACCTCCTGCTACCATTTGATGTCAACCCTGGGACAAAAAACCCATAAGTAAGGATTAGAACTTTAAATACTGTACGTGGCCTTGTCTCACAGAAGGATCATATAGAGTATTTATATTTCTTGCTGCATGTTAACCTTAGATCATAATGCATCCCAGAAATAGAGGGATTGGCATTATCTTTATGAGCCAAGATATTAATTTGGCTTAACAGAGGAGAAAAATGTAACTACTCTGGCAAGCCTGGATGTTATCAGCACCATTTATTACTAAACACACCAGTGGAAGCGGGATAATGCCTCACCTTCAGCTATGAAAAAGTGAGCGGAGGTTGTGGCTCCATTAATACACAGAGATGAACCACAGCATAGCACCTCTCATGAGTCCATTTTTCACTTGTTAAGTGATTTGCTTCCCTCTCCTCCCTCTCCCGGCGTGACACCGTTCGGTTAAGGGTGTCAGAGGATGGACTTTGTGAAATACAGAATTCCTCCGAGTCCTGCTCCTCATATGGAAATGGTTTCTTCACATAATGTGCTGCACGGGCAGGTATCATGGCACAGGCTCGCCTAATTTCAATTCTGTCATCGCTAGAGGGTGATTTTCTTCTCCACAGACTTCTTTTTTTTCATTTAAAAGTGCATTTCCCTTTCGATAAACACCAAACACACTACAGATGAATTGAAACTTTTTTATTCATGTAAATTATATGCAATCTGGCCTTGGTGGCTGACGGTAACACCTAATAGTATCAATATTGGCTTACATGTATTTACTGTATGTATATCTGCAGTTATATTTACGCATATTCTCCATTCCGAAACGGAAAAGAAAGACTCCATCATTGAAAATGACATGTTTTCTTGTGGCATCTGTAACTCTTTACCCTCACCATGAGTTCCACGGAAAGAAAAATATGGTCACACGGAGCAATATCTTTCTTTCCAAGAAACATTTTGACCATGAAATCTGAAATAAAATAGAGCAAAAACAAGCTCCAATAAAATGTCAAGTAAGCAAACTGTGGCCTGTTGCCGAAACACCAGATTGCTTTTGTATTAGAGAAAGTTTAACAGCAATACGGCACTTTGTGGCCCACTGTGAAATTCTCCACGTTTATGGTTTCCGTTTGCTGTATCGACTTTCTTGTGCGATAAATCAAACACCCCAAGGAAACAGTTTGTTTTCTGTTATTGTTTTTAGTTGTGGTTGTTTTTTTTTAAATTTTCTGCAAGGCTATCCACGTTCATCCACGTGTAAAATGTATGTCAGCGTACAATTACAAATATTATTATTGTTTTTATTATTATTAACAGAGTGACAAACATTTTTGCATCTTTGTCATTTTTTCTCCTTTCTCTTTGCGTTTCATAATCCTGCTTATCCTCGGCTCCCTCTCTGTAATTATGTGTTTGTCCTTACGGCACCATGCCCCACAGCTGTTGTTGGATACAAGGCAGAAATGGTGGTTTTCCAGAGCACAGATCCAAATCGGAACGTCCTTGTTTCCCATTGGCCTGACTGTGCTTTATCTTGGCTCGTGCTTTTTCAGAGAGGCTTTCAAAGATGCTGCCAAAGGCCCCTCTTCCTTTTTGTGTCACCGTCACACTCTTCTTTCATACAAAGCTCATGCAGAGTATTGGAGGATGTCCAGTTCATGGGCATAATCATCACTGGCAGAGATTTATTAAAAATCCATAAAATCCCTTCTGTCTTTTAACAAACAAATAAACAACCAAGTGCCAAACCATTTTCGTTAAAGTTGAAACAAACGGTCTAAGGGTGTAAATCCCAACCACAGGGACAGGAAAAGACGTGGCAGATGGCATTAGTTAAGGGATATTGTTTTCTACAGGGTCCTCTTCGCCTGGTCGCTCCATTTGGCCGACGATGAAAGAAATGCAGCCTTCCTTTGGCATTTCTAATGATTGACTTCCTGGAAGCTGTCTTGCGTGAAATGGCCTCCTCTATACCAGTCGCTCTGCTTTGCCAATCCTCATCCCCTCACGCAAGTCACCTTGCTGGCGCCAACCACATAGAGTTTGACTGTTACTCCTGGCAAAACTAGCACGACAGGACATCGGGGAAGTCATGGGCAAGAGGGGTTTGTGTGCCCACCTCCAAATCCCAACCTCATCCCTGTTTATCCACCCTCATCCTCTTTCCAACACAAGAGGAACAAGTTCAGATGTAACCAAGGCAACGCAGTGGCAGGGCATGTATGGATTCTTTGTTGTTGTTGGGGGCTTTTTTGTTGCGTAGGAAGTCTGACAGGTTTCAGTACCCCAAGGGCCTTCACGCTTACTAACGCTGGGACTGAGAGGACTGGCAAGGCCAGCAACACACGCTGTGTCTCTGCTTCTCTCTCTTCCTCCCTCTTTCCTCTCTGCTTCTTCTATTAACACTCTCAGAAAACATTTCTGCGATGTAAGATGAGATTCTGGAGGGACACAGAGTAGGTGGTAACCAAGGCAACTGGGTCAGAAGGTGGCATTAGTACAAGAGAAGGCTGACAGCCACTCATACAAGCGGTGCAGTGTTGTGGTTGAAGTCAACCCTGCTAAGTTTACAGGGGTTGCCAACCTTCATAAGAGTCAAAGGTACCTGAAGGGTTAAAATACTTTGTTTCATATATCTAAAGAATATTCATGAGCTGTTCCCTTATGCATATAATGATTTGGGCACAATGGTGCTATTTGCATTTTTGTAACTGTTATATTTCCTAAGAATAATACAAACATTTTTTGGCCACATTTTTTGACCTTTACAACTTTTTATAAAAAACATTATGGGCATGCGTATTAAGGCGTATTCCGTATTTGTTCTGCATAATCAACAAATCTGAAAATTAACGTTCACACGGGTAAGTCAAAAGAAACGGACGTGTAAATTTCATGGCTGCTGCACAAATATTTCTGTACTTTCCCGGGTCATCAAGGCTCCAAATGGTTGGGGCCCCTTGTTGGGCTGCGGGTTGAATGTAAGTTAAATGCTTCAGCCAGTTTCTCACTAATGCATGACATATTCACTTGGATGAAAGGATTTGAAGGATTTGTCCTCAAACTCTTGCCCAAGCCTTGATAAGAGTTCAAAGTATTTATTCATAGCCCTGTGAAAGGCCCCAGATGCGTAGGCATTGTCATTTAGCACCGACTGCACAGGGGGAAAGAGTTGCAAACTCGTCCTTTTGGCATTGAGTGCATTTACAGCACTGATGGTGTCATGAATGGTCTTTCTTTTGCCTTGCAGTTCACAGTTCAAATAATGCACTTCCCAGTGATGTCAGTTGAGAAGGCAAGGTCCAGTAGCCACTCAGTGTCCTGTAGCGGCAATGTGTCCTCCCCTCTGGACTCTCTGAAAAACGTTGCAAAATCCCCTGCTGGGAGCATCGTATTTCCACGCAAAGGAGCAGTTTGTCACATTCAGTTGACAGCTCTTGGGGAAGGACGACAATGTGATCAATTCCCATCACTTTGGCAAGCATTGCCTTCTGGTGTGTAATGCTATGTTAATGCTGAAACTTTGGGAAATTGGGGTCAGGTCTACATCATGTCGACAAAGTCTTTGTCTACCTTGTTGAAGAAATACATCTTCCTTTCTTGGACTCGGGGGATGAGCACTAACTCTGTTTTTGCTTGGATTTTTGTTGTCTTGTCCTGGATCCAACTGGTTTAGCACCTGATGTTTGCATATTACCCAGTGTAGAAGTAGGCGGATCAGGAGCGCTGTGCCTACGAGCTCTCTGAACACACATGAAATGTAGATAAAGACATATACAGTATATATTATTTACCCTTCCTATTATATAATACATATAATAGTACATTTAGACATTTAAGGGATTTTTTCAATGTTACATTAATTGTTATGAGGGTTCCTTTTTATAATTTGATACAAATATTATGAAGATAAAAGGGTTGAAATTGAGGCTAATCATTTGAAATGTGTTCTGCAGACTCCTTGGCTCCTTGTGGGCTGCCAGATGCCCGCAGACACCATGTTGGAGTATAACCGCTTCGATTGATGCTACGTTGACCTCAGTATCACGGTGAATTCCTGACTGGATTCCTAATACAAACTGTTGCAACCTACCTTGTCTTGGAAAAACGCACAGAATGCAGAATAAATCCAACCTTAACTCAGGGTCTGTTATTTCAAAGTACCAGGTGACGCTGTACACTGTGTATTCCTATGTACACTCAAACTAGACTCTATTTATTCTTCAAGAAATCTGTTTTGATACCAAATAGTGTCGAGGGTCCTTTGAGCTAAAAAGGAGAGGCGGGAGCAGGGCAAAAAAGAGAGCAAAGGAGAGGGAAAGTAAAAAAAGATATTTACTGACTTTGACCTTTGAGAGTCCTTGATGAACAATAATACGACCCTTCCATACAAGGAGCTCCAAGTAAACCAAGTCTTCTCTCCAATCCTTCTCTCCAAATATTTTTATTGGCCTGACACATGTTTGTGCTCTGGTGAACCGTGAGCCTGGGGGTTACTGTTGTGAAGCGGATGTAGGGCCTCAAATTTACATTTTGACATCCTATTTGAAGCAAATGGAAGGACAGGTGGTGACAAGACATACTGACACGCTCACAATACTGAAGGGTTTTTTTTTTTGTTTAATTTATTTCAATAAACTCAACACCACGAAAACTGATATGCAGAGGACTCACCGCTCTCTCGCACAGCAGCTTCCTTCTCTTTTTGCTATGCTTCAGCTAAACAGAAGAATCAGTTCCACCCCCATGGTGGAGAGGGGACATAAACATTTACAAAGGGGGTTTTCAGGGTCCACACTCTTTTCAAGGGATCATGTTCCATGACATTTTCAGTGACACAGAGCGATAGCTACACACACCCATGACCTGATATATTCCTCTTTGGAGGCTTGGTAGCGGTTAAAAATGTATGCTAGAGCATTGTTCTGAAAACTTCAGGCTTGTCACTGAAAAGATATTTGTGGGCATTTCTGATTGACAATGTTTATTTCTACATAATAAAGTCATGCATGTGCATCCTACGGTGGACTATCAATAGGGGGAATTTAGCCCAGAATGCTAGAAATAAAGAGTAATGGACACTATATATGGAATATATAACGGAGGGGCAGAAGAAAAACTAATATTAGCGTGAGGTATCTCTGTTTCTGTTTTACACACTTACACACACACAGACCTTTTAGCTCATTTAGAAGGGTAGACTACATGTGATACCCTGACAACATTAAAAGACCTGTTTTGAATGACAGGAATCCATTTTTATATTGCAAAGCATCCACCTGATAACAGCAGAATAGAAGTCTGGGATAGACAAAGCTGAACTATGATTACAGCTATTTAGCTGTTAGAGGACCTGAGTGCCGTCTGCTTGGCTCACACCTCCACAGAAACACTTTGACACTGACATTTTAGTCGCTGTCTTAAGTGTCCTTTTCATACACCCAGTTTTTGACTCTGCCGCCTTGCGTGTCCACTCCTGCTCTCTCATCTTCACTGTTCAAACTGTAGGCAACCAGGTGGGTGATGGATGCACGATTTCCTGAGTCCAGCACACTAAACCCCTAGAGTTGCTTCATCCATAGCATTAAAACACCACCTACACAATGCAGAAATAAGCAGAGAAGGCCACTACGTACACAGATAAGTCTATAACGTATTCAGAGAGCTTCTAATGTATTAAATTACTATCCAGAGTAACGCACCGACAACAAATCTAATCTGACTCTTTTGTTGGTTTGATCCGCTTACTGGTGTCATTTCACAGTTGAAAGTATCTAACAAATGTTCGATGACAAGGCCAATGAAGATAGTGAAGATTGCCTTTTGTTGCATCTTCCTCTCTTTTCTCTCTCCTGCAGCGTCCTTCTGTGTCCTTCTGATCTCTGTTCCCTCCAGATGGGCCCTGGTTGCCGCAACACCTCTCGGGATGACGTGGACCCCGGCTGCCTACTGCTGTTGCTGCTATTTCTAGGCCTGTGCTCCCTTCAACCTCTAGGAAACCTGATGCCACCTTCAAATGTGCACATCTGTCAGCATCAGCGTTTGCACTGTGGCATAATGTTGAACTCGCAGTGCAAAAAAGCTGAAAAAACAATGTGTATTTCACCGGGCAACCTTCGATACGACCCGACAAATAAACATAGACAGTGTCCGAAAGGACGCACACACACACACTTACATAACTTACACGAACGAAACCCCGTTCTATCCAATACAGCAACTCTCACGCTCAAAATCTTGTTTCTGTTTTGTCTTCGTCAGATCCCTGTGGAGGCTGGAAATGAAGAACTAAGACAAAAAGCGCAAGAAAACAAACCAAGTTGCAACCAAGCCGGAGAACACTGTAATCCTCCAATAACAACACTTCTTGATAAAAGTCTATTTTCTCTGCACACTGTCCTCACGACGTTATCACTTTTCTTTAAATTCAATAAAGGCCCTCCTCTACACTCATATGAAAACTGTATAGTTTTGAGAGGAGCACACACTTTAGTGCAAGTTTCCCACATGAGACTTGCTTCTGCGATATGACTTGGTGGAAAGGAGAGGAAGCACAGCTGTGAGAAACCACTGTGAACACCACGCATTATTAAAACTTTCTTTTTGTTTTGATATCGACTAAGGAACAGACACTCACTGAGTAAAGGATATTGGATTTTTCCATTGGTTAAGAGTTACACCAAGGTTGTATAAATCACTACCTTTCGTAGGGTTTCTCTTCAGCAATTACAAAATAAACACATTTCTATACCAGAAAGCTTTAAACAAAAGCAGGTGAGGCCACCATGAGGCAAATCTCATTGAAATTCTTTTTGCAGGATACAGGACAATCATTTTCCGATCTTTTAATACTACGTATATTGCAGCACTGTAAATATGGCGATGAATAGCGACTGAGTGGAATACTTACTCTCTCCTACTTTTACAGCCCTTTCAGTCGACTTCATTTTCACAGAAAAACCCTGGACATTTGGGCTTTTCTATACAGCTTCAGCACATCAACATCTCTTGCCTGCACGAAAGGCAGTGAATAAAGCAACTTAAGGACAGGAGAGATCCTACAACTCGGCACCCTTGTAGAGCATAACAGGGAACGCATGCAGAGTCATGAACACATTCCAACTTTTCTGGAGACCACTGGCAGGGGGACAAGTTGGAACAATGGCTCCTAGCCCTCTGAGAATAGGAGACAGGTATGTGCTGTCACCCATTTGGAAGGACTGCACTGTTATGCCATGCACTAGCTGTCAGGTGATGTAGCCATTTCTTTTTTTGGAGTGCTCTATTAATCTTCAGTGGAGAAATGTGCTTTTCTCCTGTAAACTTTCACAGGGGAAGAATCCGATCAGACATATATACGCGCTCACAGATATTCAGTGTCTCACCCAAAGACACTTCAAAGACACCTCAGACAAAGGACGTGTGTTCGCACAGTCTCACAATCCGGCAAAGCACATGCACGGCTCGTGTCCCTCACCGCGAGCTATATAGTACACTCAGGTATGTTATAGAAGACACAATTTAACTCTCTTACGGGAGGAAGTAGTGCGTCACTTGAACTTGTGTGCATTCAGTAATTAATTAAGTTAATTAAGTGCAAGCTCACATGCCTGCCCTTTGGTGATGGAGTGCACAGTGAGCTTTGCTGCACATGGGGGTTGTGTTAATCCTCCGCACCAAGAGCGCCTCCTCTGGATCGTCAGCCGAGAGGATTCTGAGCACGTCACACACTACAGCATCAAACACAAATCACTCGTCGTGAGAGTAAATGAGAAGCAACTCTGCAGCTGAAGATAAAGTATAAACTGCATTTCATATTGCAATGACGATCATCAATGTTCAAATGAGTTGGCAATACTGAACGTGAGATATTAAAACTATACTTCTAGTTCCCTCAGTAAAATATTTATCCCCGCTCATCGTTTGCCGTTTCACTTCTCAGCTCAGCCGGTGGGTAGATCATTAAAAGTGAGCAGTGTGTCAATCACAGTAGGGAGGAGAATGATCTCTCTAAATAAAGTACACCTTCTACCCTCGTCGTCATTTCTCAGGGGTCAAATGATTTGGTACACGCTGGAGGGATCACCAACACTCTGCAAATGGCCAAACTAACAATAAATCAGAAACCAGCAGGGAGGGTACACCCAGCAAAACTGAGTCAGCTAAGCAAACTTCATGATTTACATTCCTCCCAGCCATCAATCTCGGTAGTTCAGAGAAAAACAGTAAAAGCCTCCGAATGCACACTGCAGGTCTTCTTTAAGTTCTGAGGCTCTAAATGAAACTATCATTTAAAAGTGTTGGTTTATGTTTGGCAGTCAACTTTTCGGTGGCGTGATGCATTTTCCCCGCACTGCACAACACAAATCTCCGACTGCAGCGCGCGTCCGCTGGGGTTGTGAAAGGCAATTCGGGCAACTGCACACGCAGGATCACCGTTTCCACATGCTCCACACCCTGTTTTATAAAGCCTCTAAAACCCAGAGAACAGAGAAACCTGCTGCCGCTCTAAATTTCTTTTTTTATAACACAGTCACACAAGGGCATGGTGCTGGCAAATGTGTATATATATGTGTGTGAATGACCACGTGTGCATCAGCCATAAATTCTCCATTTATGCTGTTTTACTCTGACATTTATTGGTGTTTTCCCATCCTCCATCGCAGTATCATTCATATCAATCTGCACTATCAGATCACTTTTTGCACATCCTGTCTCTCAGCAGACAAATGAGGAAGATTCCTTTTGACAGCTGGAGTATGGAAAAGGAGCCATGGGCTAAGAGGGGTGATATGCTTAGTGATATAGACAACAAAGTCAAGCACGGACCCAGGGAGAGACTGAAGAGAGATCCAAAAACACAAATAACTGTCAATGTGTTTATCTGTCAAAGTGCCAAGTAAAATTGATGTAAGAGAAATTCCAACAGGAGCACATACACTGAGACACGCATACCGCATAGACATGTTATACCAACACATGCATATTCACATGGAATCACATTCACACCATGTTTTGTGTTATGCTGGGTCATCACACAACTGAGTTTCCCACTGCAAAATTTCCGGGAAATAGACTAAATTCCACTTTTAAGCAACGGCCGTTTGGCAGGCCAGCAGCAGCTATTTGACAAGAGAGTTTAAACACAGCTACAAAAATGCAGCGTGTGCTTTCTTCACTGGAATTTGACCTTGTGTGCTCACATCGCAGTAGAGCTATGCTAGAGATTGAATTAATGGAAGCACTGTAGAGGGTTTGACAAAATATGTCAACTAAAGGACCATTTGTCAGCCGCAATCAGGCGACATTAGCTGGCCCTCACATTGTGGAATTCCCCATGGTTATTTCACACTGGCTGGAGAGCAAAGGTCTGGGAAACTAATCCTGGCTGCTACTGTGTTAGGCACTCGGGTAGGGGCTGAGGTCACAGCGTGAGGACGATAAACTCATCCGTCTAATTTTCCCCAGGATAAATGTAAGAATCCGTGACCTCGCCTATAAGAAACTGCTTGAGCAAGGAAGAGAGCAGCATAAACATCATGAATCATTGAAGAAGATAATAGTGCAAGTGCAGAGGCAAAGTAAAGGAAGAGGGGTCTTACAAAACAGATTGGGAAGCAGTTGACCTTTATCAGTTCTTGCAGAGAAATCAATTATCAAGGACAGCTTTAAAAATGTTTATTTCATATCCAGCAGCCTCTGTGTTTCGCAGGATTTGGGATGTCAGTGTGCATCCAGGGGAGCGGGAGTAGACGAGTGAGACCTGAAGTGGACACAGCTATGAAAACTTCCAACTGGTTAAAGGGGATGACTGAAGGTAACGGAGATGCCTAATGTGACTTTCATTAAGGATACACTAGAGGCCTGAGGCTGAGGCAGGCCAAGCCCAAATTGAAAAGTGCTGAAGCATAACTGTGTCGGATGCCCGGTTTCCAAGGCCAATAGCCCATTGATTGAATTCCTGCCTCGCTCAGTGAAAAAAAAAAATCAAGTTATTCCCATATTAACATGAAGAGTTTGGCTAGTTGAATTTTCCTGCCACAAATGTGAGTAAATGTCAGTGGAAACACAGCCAACATTAAATGGCAGTTGGTAAATGTTTTTAATGCTAATGGATCTGAAACCTTGTTGTTTTTTTAAATAATGCCCATCCTGATTAAGATAAGATAATATATGATCAACTTTGAATTAAAAAACTATTCAACAAAGCTATATATAACTATTTAACTATATAAAAGCTATATATAACCATTTTATTTAATATAATGAATTAACAATTTAATTGTATTTAACTATGATTACCAAAATTAATTACCAAAAACAAAACTAAAACAGACACCATACACCCTGCCCTATCCATACCATAGTAGTACCAGTATGTTGCACGTATTACATATAATTAAATATTCAAATTTTAATAGTATAATATAATTACAGATTGTTTTATGTCATATTATTGAACATAAGAGTTTAAGCTCAGTATGTCCACAAAACTCCCTAACGCAGGAGACGTGGAGTTTCTGTACTGTGTTAATGACTGGGCTAGAGTTTAACAATATATGCTCTATATAGTAACTGTCTATAAATCCTGGCATGTTTGTGGCAGGTGGTGCTCCAAGTAAACACAACTGGCATAGTTTGTGGGTGGGATTGTTTGTGAGTCTCTACAGCACTTGAGACAACAACTGGTCTCTTAGGGCTCTAGGACAGAGGTGGGGTTGGGTTAGTTTGGGGGAGGATAACCTCTGCGTGTGTGTGTTATGTGTGTTATGGTGTCTAAACTCCTTTCACCCATGTATCTAGTCAGGAAAATGTTCTGTGCTGTTGTATGGGACGATGGTGTGCTACGGTATGCACCAGGTAATCCTGCTTTGTTCCAGTATGCACAGGAAGAGCATCTATAGTGCAGCTCTTCGCTGACAGAAAAGCAGCAGATAATGTATTGGGGAGACACACTGGCTGTAAAGTTTTGCCACGCCGGCTATGAGGCTGGCAGGAATGACACGGCATACGGAATCAGTCATTCTAAATTAGAAAGAAAAACGGAGGAAACAGTCATGCTCCATACAAGTAAATGTGTCAGCCATGTTTTGTAACCTTTCACACTTTACCGTCTCAGCGGTGTCTCAGGTCAGAGAGTCGAGGTATGAAGATGTCAAGCAGTGGACTCCAGCACAGTGAAAAAAAAATTGCATACAACCAATGTCATGATTTGAGGTGTTAGGCTATAGTGGGAGGATTGTAGCTGCTGCTAATTAGAGATAGAATCTTATACAAAAGGCTCTCCTCCAGCAGAGAAGGCCTTGTTAGCTGACAGTTGAATGTGAGTGCTCCGGCTGAGGGTTGTCTGCTTGCTGCAGAGCTGTCTTCCTTCGCCGACATCGATAGGGGCTCAACAGGAGGGTGTGGAAACAATGGTGTTGACAAGCGGTATCAGGCTAAGCAGCACGGAGTCAGGGCCAAACGATTCCATTTCCCAGCCAATTCCATTATCAGGACACACAGACTTTACTTATGCCTGAAAACAAACAATACACAAGCATCCTTCTAATTAAGCCCTTGAGTAGCTCTGCTTAGTGCACCGGCATATCTGTGTTGGATGCTGGTGAACAGGCTGATTGGATTCATCAGCACTTTTAATGGGGTCCTGTTTTCTCCCATAGACCACTAGAAGACTCTTGGCTGAATTCAATGGGGCAGCACCGTACACGACAGAGGTGTTGACTCTGTCATTCGTTTTTTTAGGAATATATGAAATGAAAAGCATTAAATTATTCACTATTTATAGTATAGACCAGATGTAACATTTGCCTTAATATCAGTGTCATTCTGGTCCTTTCTACTCATCTTAACAGTCACTACTTTATTTATCTACTTACTTTATTATCTTTTACAGAGATTTCCATGGTCTTATTTTCATTTAGGGCTTTATTTACAAAACCTCTGTATCTAGCCCTGTTGTTATTCTTTCTTATTTAGCTAATGAATTGCGACGCTTCATGGCTTAAGTGCACTAAAGTGTGCAAATGAACAGATTGAAAATTTCCCCTCTCCTGAAAGAACATTCCAAGATCTCTACAAAACAGAACAATAACAGGAGCACAAAGCCAAGAGAGCCAAGTTATATGATTTCTCATTAATAATAGCTAATTATTTTTGTACTATTGATCAAAATTGTGCATATATGAAACACAAGACTGCATCAGTTGATGGTGGTGAATGACTAGTTGTGTATGGTCAACACAGCTTCAAACAAATGCAACAGATATCTAACATCAGAATTTATGTGTCCACAATAGACAAGACACAGAGTAAATACTCAAATAATAATAAACTTATATGTATATATGCATATAATTGCCCACATCCTTCACTTGTGGAATGGTAAGGATCTGGATTGAATGGATTTTTTATACATATCCACAAACACACACACACGGATGCTGGCCAAACCCCTGAGCCTTTCACCTTCTGTGTGTGTCCAAGTTGTAAAAATAAATTAAAATTTCCTTTCTGAAATTTGTATTCATATAATCATAATCTAAAATGATCCAACTTAAAACAAATACACTCGCAGACAAGCAAAGTCATCAGGAGTGCTGTTCTGAAGCGAGAAGTCTCTTCAGACTAAGAGCATTTCGCTCATAACTCCCTCTTTTCCTGCATTCTCAAGAGGCTGGAAATGAGAGCAACAAGTTATCATTCTAGCAAGGCTCCCTGTGTTTCCAAAAGATAAAGATGTTAATGACCAAAGATTGAGAGAGAGAGTGGGTGGGGGGGGCGAGAACAGTGAGATAAAGATAGACTAAAAATTTTTATTTAGTGAAATGCTTAGATGAGAGGCGGACTCACAATACCCTGCGGTGGAGGAAATTAATTAAATCTGAGGTGGAAACACACATCCATACTGTCTGCTCTTTTTTTAGAGCAAGGCAAATTAATGAGGTGATAACCCAAGAACTATCGGTGCTTTTATTTTGAAGATGACTTGGGTCTAATGCGTTATTTGATGAAAAAGAGTGACACAGGGAAGAGAGGAATCAAATGTAGCCTAATGAATTGCACAGCTTAATTGTGCTTAAGTGTATGAATTAACAGAATGAGGCTCTCTCTTCTGAAAGAACATAAATGGATCACTACAAAAACCAAAGTCTATCAGTAGGAATAAAATGTGTCATAAGTTTCTGTTTAAAAGAAATGAATTAGTTCATATTGGATCATTTCAGGGTCATTTTAAAGCGACAATTAGCAATTTTGGAGTGACATTTATGTGTCACATTTAGGAAAGCACGATACACAGAAACCATTGAACCAATCTGAGAATGGATTTGTGCTCTCACCCCCGATAAAAAATGTGAGGAAAGTCGTCCTTTTCTATACTAGGCAGTACTGCGTATGTATTTGATAATAGCTACGCTGCTGTCATTTCCACATGCTGAGTTTGTGTGATTTTTCAGTGACTTTGTCGGAACTCGGGAGCTTGTACAGTCATGTCATGTACCGCTGCTTCTGTTCAGTTCTTGGATAAACTCATGTGTGAGGTGTACTATCCCCACCACTGAAACTTGGACGTATAGGCCAGCTTTATGGCATAAAGCTATACAAAACTTTTGGCTTAATCAACTTATGAAAAATGTGTAGGAGATGAGGAAACACATGTGCAGTGTTCATGCAGATGGTAATCCAATGGATTGTTGTTGACATTCTTGGCTAAAATAGCATCCAATTGCATAATTTAGGTAAAATAAGTTACCCAGAGTAAACCACTAATTAAAAAAAATTAACATATTTCTTGAATAGGATTAGAATAACACATTGAGTACATGCACAGCATAAAGTATTACTAAAACGTACTGAAAAGTAATGAATATTCTCAATAAAAATTGTCCACCTAGAAGATATACTGTAATACTATCCCTAGATGACGGTGAATGCCTGGCTGTTTATGGTCAACACAACTTGAGCGTATATATAATATCAAAAGACCTTCATCATCCTCTTAATGTCTGTGCGAAGTGATGTTGACCTTAGCCTGATTCTTGAGTCTTTTTCTATATTTTCTCTTTACTATAAAAAAAAAAGAAGCACTCTCCTCTAGCACGCATTCTTTTCTTCAAGCAGCATTTTCTCAATGACCCTCTACAGAACATCTTAACAAAGAGAGCTGAGTAGAGAAGATGACAGCTATTCTTCGCTGGAAGAACATACAACTTGTGCGCCTACAATAGACAGGACGCATTAAATCTGCGACCAATTCTGTACTCTACTCCTGCCTTTTTACTTGGTTAATACACAAAAACTGCTCATAAACGCCCACAGCCCTTCCTTCCTTCCTTTACCTCTACCTCTACAAAACAGTAGAGGTTTTGCTTAAATAAATTTTGAAAAATACACATATACACACAGTGGTCCTAGATATCAGCACAATGGCAGTGAATAGAAAAGGCGCTAAACTAAGCAGGGTAACCGAACGTTCAGGGATCAAGGTGTCCGCTGGCTTAAAGAGAAATGAAATGTATTTTCCCACAATACAAAGCCGTTCACCCAGGAATGTGGAGTTGCAGCCAGAGTCCGTCCCAATCATGGCTTGTGGTTAAATTAGAGTTCAGTGTTTTAAGGGGCGTCTGAACGGGTGCCCCTGTGCACGCTGGAATGGACTGAGAGAAAGTGGCCAATTTCCTCTCTCGATAAACTGCGAAAAGAAACGACAACCTTTCCAGTAATGGAGTTGCCTGCTGCGCACTGAATGCAATGGAGGGTCGGATTTAAGTTCTAACTAAACTACACTGCATCTCAAGTGTAACGTACATATTCATTGTGACGGCCTTAATCGGTTTTATTACATCTATCAACATCTGCGCCACAGCCGGGGAGGGATATGGATATGCCTGTGCTGTGTCTGATTCCGTGTAGGTTAGGATGATTACGTTAAAGGTCAGGGTCTTTTTGCACCTTGGTGAGGGAAGAATGTGATAACAATAATAATCCCATACAGCTCCACACGGGTCATACCAATGCCGTGTATTCCTCATAGAGAAGAAGCAAGAAAGGAGAGAACAAACATTCTGTTCTGAGGACGACCAGGCACGCAAAACAAGAATAGGTCAGATCGATTATGATTTGACAAAGTACACAGCCTTATGATGGGAGCCAAGTATGCTGTGTTATTGGTAAGTGTTCGGATCTTCCACTTAAACTAGAGGACAGCCCTTAAAGCTGGGCTAGGCAACTTTTTAAATATCATTTGTTAATTGTTAGCAGCTACGTTACTTCACTGTAAGTCAAAGGCAATGGCGGTATACTCCAACCTGATAACAAGAGTTTGTGCCGGCCTTTTCCCTCCCAAGATAAACACTCGAGTACTGCTCTTATGCCTGCTGTGTTAATTCTATGTTAGCGTAGTTTCCATCCTGTGAGCCTCCCGTGGTGGGAGGGGCTTTAGAGGCCGGTCGTGGCGCAGCAGGGAGGGATCTGGCAGTTTCGAAATGCCGATTCCACAATCTAACTTCACATGCACATCTCCACCCAAAAGGAGTGAGGCGGTTCAATTCTTTCTCACTCTGCTCTTCCTCAGTGCGCTACGGGAGCGATGGTGTAGATAAAAGAAGGCGTTTAAGCTCTGCCACTTGTGGACAGGTCTCATCTACAGCCGCAGGTGGTGTTCCAGTACACAGCTAAGATACAAGGCGAACCACAGACAGCGCTCGAGGCCAACTTGTGTTACACACTTCTACACACCCAGACATGAGTGAGGGAGACGACGGCGAGGGAGGACCGTAAACTGAGAGAAGGATGTGGCGTTTAAGGAGTAGGTAAGACTTAGAACGGAGGGGCTTCTTGGAAGGGTGAGATGTGACATTGTGGCAAAGAAAAACAATGACAACATAAAACACAAAGGCAAAAGACCAAGGACCTCACATTCATCAAGCAGTCGGCGTATGAGCTGAGGCCATACAGCGGTCTCCGTTCCGTCACACTCACATACGTTCCAGTCCATTTCTTCATTCCCAGACTCAAATCCTACCGCCTGGTGCGCTCTCTACAAATCACAGACGAAAAAGGGGCCGACGGTAATTCCATTGCTCATTATTCTTCATTACAGGAGAGAATAGCACCCAGGATCATATTAGCTGTTAACTAAAGTTTCTGAGACAATTAGCTCAGGTTGTTAAAATGAATCATTGTTACAACCACAATCTCTGAGGCCAGCAAAAGCGCCGGCATTTACGGTTTGTTTATCTGAGTGCCTCCTGTGGATATCGACCGGGCCGTGTTGTAAACAGTACGATAAGTCCTTCTATGATCGTTGGCTGGATTTACACTGTGCACTGGCATGAACGATACAACTGTGACCTAGATTAGATAGACGAAGGAAAAATGCAGGCTCTCTAGGTTTATCTGGACAAACGTCTTGTTATTTCTGTCTCGCAATCATCATACTGTAACCACATTTTTTTCCCTGTGCTCCGAGGATAATGGCCGCGGGCGTATAAAAAGCTTTGGTATACATGTGAGGCGGGAGTTAGGAGGGGATTGTGGAATTTCAGTCATATCCCTGATTTAAAAAGCCTTACAGCAGCATTCCTGTGTTCTTGCGGCATGTTGTCATCCCATCGATGATTGACGGTAAACATCAGAGCCTCGTACGATCCGATAGGAAGCTCGGTTATGCAAATCTAAGCAGCCTCCTTTCCACCGACTTGCTGAAACAAGCGGAAAAATCTGAAGACATGCATTTTCCTCCTTTATACCTTTGTTTAATGTGCATTTACACATCTGGCCAAAATTAACGGGACAACATCCTGTTAAAGAAGTCTTGTGGTCTGCCACTTTGCAGCCACCAGAAACTAATAACCTCACGCTCCATGAAAAGCCCATAAACATACAGAAACATGAATTGCATTCCATCACTTGGTTTGTTTTCCTCTTCTCATCAGCATCCTCCAGTTGTGAGATGGGCAATGCCTCTCTCCTTCAAAGGCAGACTACAGCCGTGGAGATCACAATACATATTTATGCAGTTATGCTTGGATGTTTATGGTTGGTAATTTGCATTAAACCTTTGGCAGGTTTGCGCTGAGAGAGAGGACACATGAGAGACATATGGTGGAGAGCTGTGTGGATATAAACATGAATATCCCAAACCTAAATAGGAATACCGCACATGACGCAAACACACACACACACACACACACACACACACACATACACATATTCGCACAATCTCTGGGACCTGGGTTAGGCCTCAGAGGACTTTGGTAATACCCTGTATAATGCCCCACATGACTTTCTGGGAGCATCTGCAGCAGGCAGACTCATTTAGAATGGATGTGCTTCAGGCAGCTATATGGAATTCTATTATTGCTCTCAAAAAACCTAAGTATCTATATGGAAATTTCCTCCCCTAATATATGGGTGTGCTGGACGGACACATGATAATCCCGGGGTAATTAATGGTTCCTCTGGCAAGGGGGCGATTAATGCAGAGGCAGGCATTGGGCCCATATGGACTTTTAGTGTGAACTCTTGGAATATTTAACGGACATGTCAGTAAACATGGCCGTTCTTCAAAGGGTATTAAAGAGGCCACACACGAGGGAACGCTCTCTTTTTTCTTTTTCCTTTTTTTTTGTCCAGAAGTCTGAAGTTCATAATAAAAACCTAACTGCAAGCATATTATCATATTTGCAGTCATATTATTCCCAGTTTTTGCTAAACGGTTTACAACAGTAATGTCTTTGTAGTTCTATAAACATAAAATGAGGCAAATCTTTTGTTTGTTTGTTTGTTTCTACAGAAAATGGCATTACACAGGGAACTACACTGATTAGATCAATAGAAATGATCAAAATGATCAAAATAGTTCATCTTAATACAAGAGTACCCTGTTCACAGTTCAGTGCACGGTCCTCTGATGGTGAGGATAGCTAAGAAAAGGCCAGAGAAAATGCTGAAAATCTTTTTTGTGAGTTTTATTAACCAAAAATGAGCCCTAAATCTTAATCATTTTGATGACATTTCCAAATAAGGCCATTGCAGAATATAAAGAGCAAATATTACATAAAACGTGATGAGTGCTATCCTGTCACAAATCCCTTTACACAGCTATAAAGGTGCAAAAAAGACAGCTTCACTTCTCCCTCCTCAAATCAAGTGAATGGGTGTCATAGGGAGACATCTGTGTGGGTGTCGTTACGTACGCAGTGTCACCGAAGACGGAATACACACACAGACTAACAGTGTAAACAGAAAAAAGAATTGCAGTGTGGATTTATATATTAAGAGAAATTAATAGAAAATTAAGTCTGAAAATAAATCTGATCATCTTTTCCTGCTTTTTTTCCCCCTTTCAAACCTGCCTGGAAGTTAAGTTTTTCAAAAAATTACTTTGTTTTGACAAGCTGCACCACACGTGTTTGTTAGCTCTGGCAGGTGTAAGTATAATCTAGCTTTGCGACGTGAATATCAAATTAAGGACAGAGGAACCTGTGCAAGGCCCACATCTTTGTTTGATGTTGGAATTCTCACAGTCTTAGCAATTTCTCACACCTCCTGTCCTTTCGCGCCATTCTGCCATCTCATTCACCCCTACCTCTCCATCACTCCTCTTTCTCTCTGTTATTAGCAGTGCTTTAATAATGAACCCAACAGGCGTCCTCTTCATTAGGCAGGCAGGGGGAGAGAGAGGCCAGCGAGCCAGGCTGACCCTGCTACACTCTCTTCATTGGGGATCTGGCACAGGAATTTTAATAGGAGAGCAACGCACGCAGGCAGGTCAGTCCTGGAGACACACTGTGCATGCCAATCTGGGCTGGCCAACCAGTGCAAACGCAGCAAGTGTGCTCTGCCACTATCCAACCGTCTAAAACCAGCGTGGAGGAAGGGAAGGAAGACAAGGAAGGGATGACAAGGCGGGGGAAACGGGTGGTAAAAGGATCAAGAGGGACAGGATGGAGCCATTGAACAGCGATTCAGGTGAGAGGACGGGGGGAGGGGGAGGGTGGCAAGGGTGACAATCCTGGTAGCAAACTTAGACAATCCTATCCGTGCCGCACATACTAATGAGGCAGGTAGAGTCGTTGCTAATTGCTTAATTGTTATGCTTGCTAGGACAGGAGGATCTGAAAATGTCAATGCAACAAGGGAACTCTTATAGACGCAGTGAATCGTTTTCTGCAACCAAATATGATATTTAGGAAACAGAATCAGCTTTATTTCATGATCCCCAAAACCAGTCACATGAGCGTAAGCTAAAAGCGGATACTTGTTTTGGCTCTTTAGAGCTCTACTGGGCTGGGTAATAAACCATTTGCTCTCTTCTGCCATGCTTCAACACTCTGCCTTTGAGCTACACTTTATATCTCCAATTTTAAAATTCCCATGCCCTGAATAGTGCAGGTGATTTGTTGCATATTCACAAATGGACTGGCGGATTTTCTTTTTTCTCCGTTCTCCCCCTCCACGGTAATTGCCACATCGACCTTGACGCAGATAGGATAAATGAAACATATCCTGTGTCAAGACTCCACCATTAGCAGTGCCACAGAATTACCTCATCTCCTCTGTGATCTCTGTAAACATTCCTGATTCTCGGCATGCTTTCCCGCTCTGCGAAACTTTCTTTGACTATCTGAGAGAGTGCTCACAGTGGCACCTCATTCTAAAAGATATGTGAGCCGAGCCGAACACCTCAATCCATTTTCACTATAAACTGTGCACACACAGCTTTCAGCAGAGAGCAAAGCAGCTCCTTGGGGAAAAGCTGGATTTGTTTGATAAACCAAGATACTTTGAGATTTTGAGATCAGGCTCTGTGAAAGAGAAATGACAGAGTCAAAGTACATCAAAAGTTGTGCAGCCAAAATACACAAACTATACATATATAAATAAATTGGCAGAGACTGCGTAGCTTTCTATACATCTCATCTAGGTTTGCTAGTTTTGCCAGATGACAAAGACACAAATATATAACACTTTTACTAAACCCACTGCAAATTGCCACCAGGGCCAACTTATTTTGCCGCAGTTTTTCCATTTGGCAGAGTATTTAATTAGCACTGATGATGTAAACTGACACAGCTGTAGTCCAGGTAATCTGAATAAATTGCCACTAATAATGATCATATGCTGCACAAAAGACATAGGGAGGACAGCAAGCACACAGGCAGTGAACGGTCCAAGCAGATTTTACATATATGTAAATCTGTACATATGTATATACTGTATGTTATATTTAGATGTAATAAGAAACATCATCTTATTATCAAAGATCAATCCAAGAGACTTAAAGACATTCTGAATATATTGCCACTTTGAATAGATTAAAAATCAATATGCAATAAATTTATGGATGAATGCTTCCACGTAACACGGGATCGAGTTGGACTGCAAAATACTTGCACATTCAGTAAGGAGTGGGACAGGGGAGCATAGAAAAGGCATTTTAAAATTACTATTTATATATGATTTCATTTTCATGCAATACTGCTGCTACCGTGTCTTCCACATGTCTTAAAAACTATCAGTTTCTGATTTAATCATCCTTTATCACTACGTGATCAAACTGATTTCAACGAACTCTTGTCTCTCCTCCCATAGTTTTGTGTTAGGTTAGACTGGTAGACACTTTTGTAATTTTGCAGGCGCAAAACCATGAGTGCACTATTTTACCTATTTTATCAAATACTTCGAAAATATGGCCCTTGATAACTCTGAATAATGCATTTGCAAAGATAAGAGAGAAGAGCATGCACAAATCCTGGATGTTGAATTCAAAATTGCTGATATAAAAGATTATCTTACATTATAAATGATATTTTTGACAAACAAAGGGAGAACAAATTGAGAAGAGCCTGGATGATGTTGGGCTTAACCGGTGCTCAATTCTGATTGGTGATTCCTATACGGTCCAAATGACAGCAGTTATATTTCATATTGGATCACACTGAAAATCCATAAATACATCACTTGTAATTGTCCGCAGGCTGTCAGCACAACAATCACAATCTGTTTTGTCAGGACAGAGGCACTAATGAAGAGCACCGCATTGGGTCTTAGTATTGTTCTCATTTCTTGCCCTGTCAACTCTCCAAATTAAGAATGATGTTCCTATTGGTCCTGCAGTTTATTTGTTGCAAAATGGTTAATTTACCTCAAGCTAACACATGGCGCACAGCTCCACCCATGACTCCCACAGCTGTAAAATACTGTAGTGAAATGTGTTTTTGAGAGCAAAAGATAAAAAAAGAACACATATTAGTTATCTTAAAGCAAGAAGACAGAAAGAAAAGCAACCTTCATTAAAAATATCACTATCTCATCCCTGCACTGTATTAGCTTTGGCAAAATTCTACACCCAGTAATCATGATCTTGAATTCTTCCCAACTTACGAATCATAAAATCTAACGAAACTTTGTGCAATCAAACAATGAGATCCCAATGCGTGATAGTCAGTCATCAGAAGGATTGAAATTCTATTCCAAACTTCAATGCTCCTTGCCAGATGATACTGTTACTGCAAATTGTCTTTCACAAAATGATGGTGATGTCATCCACCAGTGAGCTCATGGTGTCAGCATCAGCACACTGTGTACCAGTGTTTAACCTCTTAAACTACCATTCAATCGGCAATTGGCAGTGGAGTACCCTTTCAGTCAAAACATTTAGAGGACCTTGGGTCGGTTTAATGGGTCTTTTCACCTCAGTAACCCATCAGTATTTCAGTAAATTGTGTAGAAAAGGCATACTAAAAAATTCTAATGATGTTCTGAGTTCAAAAACAAAAATCCTAAATGCTTTTGAGTAACCCTTTCATTGTTAAGAATAAAGATGGACCTCAGAGTTTAAGAGGTAAACACAAAAATAGTGGAAGTACAGACAGGCTAATGTTAAATAAGTAGTAGTAGCAGTAGTGGCAAGTAGACAAGAAGTAAATAAACATTAACATTGCATTTATAACAAACACAATGCCTCTCTGTCATTCATTCACACTCATACACCAATGATGGTAAAGCTGCAACGCTTGATAGTCATACTCTTAACCTGGAGTTCTTTTATAAACACTTTAGACTCCTCTCAGTGTCTGTTTCAGCATATCCTACATAAATCAAAGGCCAAAAAACCGAGGACTGTAGGAGGCACGAGGTTACACCTGTCACAGTCTATGAATGTGTGAGAGTGAATTGATGTACACGCACAGTGCGTGTTAGTGTGCACGTGATCTCTGGGTGTCTTCCTTGGGTGTCTTCCGTCTCAGTTCTGATGCATCAGATTACGGCATCAGACATCGCTGGTCCAGTGAGGCCATCAGCCCGACACTAATCCTCCTTTGATGAGTCTAGCTTCACAGGAAACGCACTGACATTTCGCACTAAGGCCTGCTCCTTTTCCTCTGCCACGCACTGACGGACCTGGGCTCCGGTAAGGTGTTCTTTCATCCCGACCTCAGTGAGATGAGGATCTGGATTCAGATGACTGGTGGATTAGATGGCAGCTCAGAGGAGACTGAGAGACTGATTTCTAAGAGGTAATCTCAGGAGACGGCGCTTCAGAGCAGTGGGAGACACAAGCAAGGTTTTGGGCTGGCATAAATGTTCACAACTCAAAGTAGTTGTAAAAAGGCAAATTGGTACAACATCGGCCTTGAAACGAAAGGTTTCAGGTTGAATTCCCACACCAGACATATGTGCCTTCGCAAAAATAGAATTTTAAATTGAATAATACTGTAGCTTAAAAGCCAATGACCCTATATTTAATTTATGGAATATGTGCTGATGCCATGCAGCCTAATTACTGTAACTGATGTGTGCAGACTAAGTTTCTACGGAAAAATAAGATGTAAGTTACCAAAAAAAAGTAATTAAGTTATATTGATGTAGAAAAACACCTCTGGTATTTCAAAACATTATGGCACAAGAGTTACAATAAGCAGCCTGTATACATCCATGGCACCAATAAATGGAGTCCTACCAACAGTGTTAACTACAGACCATGGCTCCATATATATATTAAGAGACAAGGGATAAAGAAATTCATTCACATTATATGAAAGCTTCAAGTGGATACAATTCACCCATGGAAAGACATCAACTTTACTAAAGACAACAGGTGTGAATTATTAACCCCTCTGTAGGTTTAATTTAAACACATTACATTCAGTATTTATTCATGATGATGATGATGATGGTTATTATTATTATTATTATTATTATTATTATTAACTGAGCAGCTTCAATCTATTTCATTTGTGTATTCATGTATTTAATTTTGTTAATTTGTTTTGACACATTTTCAATGCCCTAACAACTTGAATATGTCATGCAGAACATACTAATCTCTATATATTTTGTTTAGTTTTATGCACAACTGCTTAGGAAAAATAGCCAATTTATTTTGCCATTTAGACAATTCTGTTATTTGCATACTTTGATGAAAACTAAAAGACATCTTAAGAGATGAATATTGGTTGAGTTGGCCTCATGGTCTCATTGGTCAGTCAATCGGATCCTGCATTGTGAATGTGTTGATGTGAAACTCAAATCCAGCCTTTTTAGGATTCCTATCAAAGCAAATAAAAAATGAGAATCCAAAAATACCCCAAGTAAAGAAAAACAGAGAAATGAAACCAGTCTGAAATAAATGCTGCACTTGTTTTAAGTCAAACAAATTGAGACCTAAGCTGATAAATATTACACAGACATCACATGTAGTCAAACCTGGAGTCTTTGCTAACAACGGCTTACAGAGCAAAGATCAATAATTTCATATACAGGTATCAGAGATATGTTACTTTTATGAACTAACAGCTCTCCTGCTGCTTGGTACCTCCACTCCACTAACTTTGCAGTGCAGACTTGACTGATTTAAGAAATAATAAAAACTCAACAGCTGGTCTACTGGAACAATATTGATTTCCCACAGCAGAGGCAGATCAAGAGGAACATTTATGATCACACAGGGTGCAAGAAATTACACTTTAGCACAAACCCATTATTGATCAGTAGGAGGACTGCAAACAGTTAAAAAGTTCAGCGGTGTTTACAAGAGACGAGAAGAGATGAGAGGAACATTTATCCGTTTATTTATTCAAGCTATATCATCGCATACATCAGCCCAATGAAGTGAATGGGAGCTGGTCCATCCATTTATGTCTCACGGATCTCCATGAGTCAATGACTGCTGCCTAATATTTTCTTTTTTTAAGATTAACTGTAATTTGGTTCCAAACATGTTTCCTGTAACCTTTTGCCTCCTGTGTGCTGGGAGGCCTCTCCCTAATTTTCCATGCATTAAAGTACTAAAAGGAGTTAAATATGTAAGAAAAAAAATCAAGGGAGTTGGGGCGGAAAAGGTCATTTCTTGGCTCTTAAAAAACCTTCCACTTTTTACCATTTTCCTCATTTCTCATTCCTGTATTTCTGACTCAGTTACACATTTTCATTTGATGGATTTTTCATATTGATTCTTAACATTTTCCAATGATATGCATCATTTCTTATCCTACGGCATATGGACTGATATTTTAGTAACCATTACCTTTGATGCTGTACTACTTTTCTATCTGTGATTTAATGACTAGTGATAAAACAGAAACATGCCACATTATCTTCAGCATTATAGAATCAAACATTAACAAATCAGACAGGGTTTGATTTGGTCAGCCGGGTGGTTCTCAGGCTTACGGAACATTGAAATTATATATTACGAGTTCACATCTGCATTAAATTAAGCTGTTTTCCCTCCATGTACTGTTTCATGTCTCACTCCAGCTTCCTGTGACAACAGGAGACACAGAGCGAACACTCAAATTTCTGTTGTACTGTGACTAATATCTGTTGAGGCACAGGCTTTTGTAGCCAATAATCATCAGGTACTTTTGCAATGGCTGCAAGTCAAATTAATTTTTTTCCCTGACGCTACATGACAAAACACAAAACGATATTTTGCATACGACAAGATTGAGCTCTTTGGTTCATTAAACACATAAACAGGTGAATAAGTGATTAATGAATGAACAAATTACTCAATGTTGACCAAAGCAGTACCTCCCGCTACAGTAAGGTGTGGCACTGCCTCCCACTGGCACTGGATGGAAGCACACACCTTACAAGGAAGCAAGGCACCAAAATCACCCATTATAGACTCTTTGAAGGCCTTTAACAGCTGGATTCATTTAGATTTTAGGGCACTTAAACAAACGTATCACACTCAGCAAACAGTGAAGAATCTCCCAATGTCCATGACACACAAGCAGGACAATCTCACCGGTAGAATATTCCTAACATAAGAGCAGATGAAACGGATGAAGATGTCTAAAGGACAGACACAATGCCTGCTGAACGTTATCATAAATCATAAGGACACACATGACCACCTGGGACTGAAGCAGAGTTTGGGTGGACTTACACTGTAATTCTTAGTATTATTTAATCCCCATGTAATCATATATAATGATACACTTAATGACTTGGCCATAGCAGCACACCACACCCTAACAGACGGCATTCACATTCAGCTCTCTCGACTCTCAAATCTTAAACTCTCACACGGTCGAACCCGAGTCAAACGTGACTTTAGAGTAAACAAACACAGCGGATTGTGAACTACAGGATGTTACGAATATCCGTGATTTAAAATCGGTGTGGCCGTGGCAGGATTCCCAGCACATTAGAGTGAATAAAATACATTCTTAGCAGAGCTCACACCACAGGAGCATTTGGAATTCTAATTTTAAGGTGACCTGAGCCGCCTCCTGTATATCAAGCTACAATCCCAAACCTGTATTTTAGTAGTGTGTGACTTCTCTGAGACAGTCGTTAGTGGTAAAATGGTGAATGTAAGCATTTTAAAGTTTTACACAGAGATCCTGTCATTCAGTGGAATACGTCTGATAATAAAGATGCATTAACAGGCTCATTTAAGATTCACACACAAACTGACCGTGATGAAAATGTAAAAAGATTGTTCTCAAAACAAAGAGCAGAACCACGGCATCCTCTGACATCTGTCTATGTCTGTTTGATAAGAAGCTGCTGAG
>OMNV01009126.1:15929-32435 GCA_900303265.1 Brotula barbata | reverse complement strand
CCCTCCTCCTCTCTCCCCCCCTCTCCCCCCCCCCCCCCCATCCATTTCTCCCTCTCTCTCCTTGAGCAAGCCCTCTGTGGTCCTCACTCTTTCTTCCCAGTCCCCTGTCCCTTCATCATCACTCCCTCCTTCCCTCCGGTGTCATGGCTCGCTGGCTCCAGGTGGCGAGGGACAGAGGGAGGAAGGGATGTAGGGAAGGGTGGATGAAGGGAGGGGGGGATAAAAGACAGGAGGGGGGGATGTGCCATCATCTGTTGCTATGTTCATACCATCACACTGCAGACCAACATCAAGCTCGGGCCTCGACTCCACAAACTGTTAATGTATTCCTCTATTTTTTAATGAACCTTTTCTTCTTCTCCTCTAAATCTAGATGAATAGATCAAAGCTTTGCATGTGTTTATTTGTTGCACATTTCCCTCCATCCCTTATATATACACCTTACTCTACATGCTCATCTCCAAGTGTAACCTTCCATCTCACCTTCCTGTATCTTACCTTTCTTCCATAAGCCAAACCATCAAATCAAAAAAAAATCATTGAGGAAGTGAAGAATGTACATGCTGAGATTGTAGTCCCGATAATGGTTTTGGGGTGACTATATGTCCATCAGGTATTTTACTAAAATACATGGAGTGTCAAATTAGTCTGCATCGCTCTACCAGTACACACAGGCACAAACAGAGAATACAGAAGTCATCAGGGGCTGTTCAGGTGGCACGAGCACACACAGGCACACACACGCAGTCAAGAGGAGTGGGCCCTCATTCACATTATCCACCTCCACTGACTCTAAAAACTTCTTATTCGCCTCATTAAGTCTTCAGTGACACGGAGTAACCAGACGCAAGACTGACTTGTGCACATACGTATCACTCAGAGCTCTTGGGACAGCTGCTTAGACAGCAGACAGACATAACAAGTCCATCACAGAATAGACTGTAGGGTAATAGACTGAATGCAGGTTGACTACTCAAGGAGCAGAAAATAAAACATCGATTTATTTGATGGCTGAGTAGACATTCCTAAACCATTTTTCAAAAAGGTACGGAGGAGACAGAGTGTTTAGTCTTATTTCATTCAGGGAAGTTTAGGAAATACTTATCTGAACTCTGGAAAAAAAACAGGCTTTTGCGGGATGACGATTTAAAGTGAACTGATTAATTATATGTGGAATTGATTATCAAATCTGTGTTGATTGGAATGATAACACATGAAGGCACCTAACACCATCGGAGTGCACTGATGTAAATAGGTAAGTAAAGCTCATGCTGAGGACACATCATTAGCCACCACTCTCCACAGGGAGCACTTAGATCCAGGTGAGTGGACACTCGATACCTCCAAGGCATCTGAGTGTGAGTGTGCGTGTGTGTTTGTGAAAGAGGGGGAAGGACGATGAAGCATGCAGCTAGCAGCAGGGATTGGGGTGAATGAGGAGTCAAGGTGAGGTGAAGGGTAGTTGAGGAAAGGCTTCGAATTTAGTCTAAATAATAATATTTAGAATAAACCCGGGTTGAAAATGTGCAAACAGATATTATTTATTTCGACGGTGGTTTCATATCTTTCCATTCACGGCATATGGATTTCGACAGCTGAGAGGAGGTGTTGAGTCCTACAGTGTGTGCCCCTTTTTTCCCCTCCACACCATGCAATGTGGCTTCTACACTCAATTGCTCACAATTTGTGTTCACTGATAAAGCATCAAAACTGAAACAATGCTAATCTATCGATTCAAAAGCAGGAGAATGTTCATAAATGAAATGCTGATGGGCAGGCAGTGAGACAGCCTCGTTCATAGTGCGAGCTACATAAACAAAGGGGGACAAACCTTGTGGACAGGTGGGCTCTTCTACGGGCCATCCAAAAGGCAGGTGGGGATGGAGGAAAGCGGAGGAGAGAAGGCAGTGTTAGTAATAGAGTGACTGAGGTATGTATGGGGGGAGGTTAAAGGACTTGTGCGTCAGCGTACCTGTGCTGTACATGCCTGTGGTCTTAATGGAGGTGTGCACTACCTAAAAATCTAACTAAAAATAGTCACGTAGCAGCAATTAATGTAGGACAAAAAGAAATGGGGAAAAAAGGGAGGAAGAAGAAAGAAGAAAGGATGGATGGTAAGCAGAGGTCCACATATAATAACCATGAGAGGGAGAGAGAGAAAGTTTTTTGTGCACTACTATTCAGAGATAAATCCACTAAATAACTTGGGATTCAGATCATGATGGAGAGATCTAATATGATGTACATGTGCACATGTATGTTTGTGTGTCTAAGAAGAGAAAAAGATGATCGCATTTCATGAGATGCAGAGGTGATTCGTTAATTGTGGAAAGGAGCTTGTGGTCTATTTTAACTCTAGTTTAAATTTATGTTAACTAAGCATTCCCGTCTCCAATAAGAAAAATCTATAAGCAATATCAAATCAGTCATTTCTCAATGCAACTCAAGATACAAGAACAATTTGGCCTGTGAGCCTCATGAAAACTGGGGATACAATTCATCCTCAATCATCAGCACATTTATTGATAAGAATATATTAAGTCGAGTTAATCGTATCCTAGTTATTTACATGTTGCACCAATACAACCAACCAACGTCTCCTGGTAGGTAGTTTTGAGGTCAAAATAGGTCACCAGAAAAAAAAGAAAAGAAAAAGAAAAAACACAGAGCATACAAAGTGTACACACAGACATTCTTGAGGCAGGTCTTTTCTTAAAATTAGTTAATAAATAGTTGTTGTATGTTCTGATTGATTACTGTGATATTGCATCACTGCAAACATTTACCCAAATTGACAGCAGGCAGCTCAGACAGGTGGTGGAATTTTTTGAGAGAAGTTGATTTTTGATGATGTACAGAAGTGAGAGACATGTTAATAAACAGAGAGAGAGAGAGATGCCCACAGACACATGCCTTCATCCTACACTGTCACACATACAGGGGGGAACACAAAACAGTGATGTCTGCCAAAAACTGCTGCTGTGTGGGAGCGTGTGGGAGATGGACTGAGGCTGTGTGTGTGTGTGTGGGTGTGTGTAATAGATAAGATAACATGAAGTGTGAGCAGCGTGGCAACAGGAGTTCAGTGTGATAGTACTTATTATCAGTGCTTCTGATTTTCTCATTGCTTAATTTGAATGTTGTGACTAGTGTATGCAAAACTCTTTAAAATCATGCGTCCCTGTCTCATCTCTATCTCTGTCTCTCAGAGTTGGACATGGACCACATGGTATTATAATTCACGTGCACTGTGTTAGAGCCAAGTCCAGTGGGGATCATCACAGTCAACTGTGGCCGAGGTGCAGACGCACTCACGCACGTGCCAACAAGTGTCGCAACCATTTCCTCAACGCCTTCACTGAAATTGAGTAAAGCGTGTAATGTACAAAAAATGGAAAAGAAACACGACAAATAGTCTGTTGAAGGCTAAATCACAAGTATTGAATTACATGTTGGTAGTGGGCCGCTGAAGTCTTTACAAAAGGCCTGGTTACTGTTCTTCTATTTCTCAATCTGCCTGGATGTTGTCGCTGTTTCTCTTTCTGACAGAGTAATTAACAGGACCGTGGGGTGCTCCATGTATTACCCACAGAGCTATGTGACAATCACATTACTGGACTTGATTAGCCAGTAGGAAACTCCTTCCCCTCTGTTAACCTAACCATTCAAAACTGCCAACTTAACGGTAACAGGTTTGTGTACCTGAAAAGTAAAGTGACACATCATTCGTCACTGCCTGATGGCCAGGCTGCTTAAACAATTGAAGAGCAGTGTATTCGTCAATTTGTTGAATAAATGGGGTTGGAAATATGCACATTTTCAGAAACAACTCTAGGATAAACAAGCACCAAAAGGTGTCTCAGTTATTTATGGGAGAATATCGTGAGTTCTGTTTGGTTATGTCACCCCTGATGATGATGATGATGATGCTGAGGAGGAAGAAAATAAGATAATATGAGGGTCGAGGAGGAGTAGAGGGAGGGAGCACAGAGCAGGGAGTTGAACTGAGAAGGAAGACGCAATAGAAAGATCACAGTTTCTCAACATCAGCTTTGGGCCTGCAGGGATGCAGGTGTGCGTACATGCAAGTGCGATGATACACATTTATATTCACATCCTGGGCTTGTCAAGAAACATGTTTGTTTGCATTTTCATGTCAGCCAGAAACACCTGTACAAATGAGCCTATTTCAGGTGTGTGTTTAGGTGACCGTGTTTATATGTAGCAGTGTGTTTCTATATTTCAGGCACAACATCTGTGCTTCATCCAGGAGCTCTCATCTCCTACCCAGACCCCCATAGATGAGGAAAGATGGTTTAACAATGTCTTTTGATCTCTCAATACTCTGTACCAAAAAAAGATTCTGTGTTTCCAGTATACAGTGCACTCATTCATTTGCCAAGAGGTGGGGGCAGGGAGGTTTGAAGGAAGTATAATAATAGGAATTGGGCAAACTTAAAAATAATCTGCCTCAGTTTCATAATTAATCTGCACAAGCTTTTCACACAATTAGCATGTTAATTAACCCAAAACTGCCAACACTGTGTGGGAATGTGTGGTAATGTGTCTGTGTGTGTGCGTGAATTAGTGAGAGAGAGAGAGAGAAATATAAAAGAATAAAAAAATAAAACATATACACAGAGCAGAGAAAGGAGCAGACATGAACTACAAAAGAGGACACGACTGGAGGAAATGACAGAATGAATGTCAGGATTCTGGGGGAAGAGGAGGAGAGGTGAGGAAGAAATGAGGGAGATCAGGGGAGGTGGTCAGTGGAACACAAGGAGAGAAGAGAGATGAAAAGAAAGTTTTTTCAGCAATACAGTGGAGAGCAAGAAAGACAAAGACAGAGAAACGCCAGGGAAAAGAAAGCAGCAAGTATACTGAGTGTGTGTTCTTTCATGTGTGTGGTGCATGTGTGTATAACAGTGTGTGAGACTATGTATCACAGACAGAGAGAAGAGAGAGAGAGAGTGTGTGTGTGTGTGTGTGTGTGAGAGAGAGTGTGTGCACCACTGGGAAATGAAATAAGTTACTCCAGCTGTACTTCTGTATCAACTCTCTCTACTAATGTCTCCAGACATTACTAGACAACTCAGAGCAATGTCAGCAGTCACACACAGACCGCCCTGTATCCGTTCACACACACGTGCACACACACCTCAGAGTACATCAGTGACTCTGGGATCTTCTGTCAGGTCTGGCAAGGGGTTGGGGGTGGGGGGTGCAGAGCATTTGTTCCCCAGAACAACTCACAGGTCCACCTCGTTAATCTCCATGACGACAGGGTTGCTAAGGCAGCAAATTAGTAGTGAGCGGGAAAAAACAGTCACGGGGGAAGCTCATAAAAGAACAGTCAAAAATAAAAACATTGCTTGTATTTAAACACAAGATTTTAGCAAAACACACAAACACAATTTTATTTGACCCCCTTTCTGTCACAAACTGACATAGTGACTGTTAATGTACGTCCAAAAAGCAGCTGTCTGGTTTATTAAACCAAATGATGGCAGTAGCAGTATTGGCTGATTAAAACACAAAAGGTTTTATGGATTTGTTTTTGTGACAGGAAAATTAGAGCTCAGATTAGAGAGCTCAATCCACTAGTTGTTTAAATGCAGATGAGGCGGTGATCAATCGAAGAAAACTGGAAGCCCTGTCTCCAAATTATCGATCCATCTGCTTCTGTGGTGAGAGGGAGAGCCAATACCTGACCATCTTCACTGACAGAGCATCTACACTTTGGTGTCTCACTTTCACTCTCTCTTTGATTCTCACTCTTCCTCCACCAATCTTTTTTACATTGCCGTGCCATAAAGTGTGAGTATTATCAGTTGTACCATCAATTTTATAGCAATTTCACTGTGTCTACAAGTCATAAAAGAACAATGGAGGTATTGAAGTAAAGATCTCTTTGACTGTGCCCAAAGAGGTACAATCTATAGAGAAAAGACCAAAAATAAAATACACAACTGCCATTTATGTTCAATATGTCAAAAATGCCATGTGGAAAAAGTTGTACATGAACACATTGCTACAAACTCTCTCCACTTAATACTACGACAACGAGTTAGGACCGCCGTAAGTTAAAGAGGAAATTACAGAGCCAAATTCTACGAGATTATAAAGTCGAAATTTTGCAAGAAACAAGAAAACAATAGTGTCATTCACACACAACGTGGAAAGCAGGGGCATACTATTAGGAGCATGCACACACAGTTCATACAATTTTCTCCTTCCCAGCGTATTAAGCTCAGCATTTTTTTTTACCTACATGGCCCTAAAACGCTGTCGTAGAATACTGATACTGAAACGTTGAGTAACTCAGTACCCAAAAGAGTTCATTCATACCCATATTAAGTAAAGTGTTTAATCTTTGGAACATTATCAACTACACTGACTAACTACAGCCTGTCACTCCTTCATCCAGATGATGAAAACTGTGTCTTGGTGCGTGCGTTGCTGTTTGCGAGAACCACACAAAGCTGTGTGGTTCCGCCATACTCAGAAAGCACAATACACAAACCTATACACTCTCGTGAACGTGGCACATGTGAGTGTTACAGCTGTGTCTTACTCACCGATCATGTGATTAGCGACGTGAATCTGGATCTCCCTTTCTGTCTCAAATGTCATTTGGCATTTAATACACTGGTAGGTCTTCTTCTGTAGGAGGAACACAGACACAATATAAATATTATATTGTGCCAAAAACTTGAATAAACAGCAGCACAAACTTAATACATGCATATGTCATTCAAAATACATATAGATCGTTGTTAATATGTATTTCATGATTTAGAATTATATACTTCTGGTAGGCCATTCGTGAAAGTCAAAAGCTTCCACTACACAAGCAACATCGAAATTTATGTTTGACGTAAAACTTTTGCAGAGAAAGAAAAAGAAAGAGTAATTAAGGAGGTGAACTGAGAAAACAGATGAAGCAACAAAGCAATATAACAGAAAAAGGAAAACAGAAAGAGAATACAGAGGGAGAGAAACAGGTGAAAGGAAGAAAAAGAGAGAAAAGCAGAGGCTCTGCTTATTCATTCATAGCACATAGCGATCACTCATGCACAAACACACAAAATACACAAAGGCCCCACTTCCACTATCTCTTTGCTGCTTCAGTCTGCGAGCACACACACACACACACACACACACACACACTTTCTACTTTGTCTGCTTTGTGCTGTTAGACTAAGCAGAAACAAAGGTGCAGGTAAGACAGAGGGTCCCTGGGAACTGTCTCTAACACACACACACACACACACACACACTTCCTTGCAAGTAGCACACTAGCACACAGGCACGCGGCAGGTCCCGGGGAGCCTTACTGTCAATATCAAGTAGAGCGAACAGCTCCCACAATGCCTCAGCACGCCACAGCCGCGGGACCCAGTGGGGCTCAGCCGACACACACACCAACATACACACAAGCACACGTATGAAAGCTACAGACAAAGGAGCAGTGGCACGCACTAACACTTTTACACGCATGACATGTGCAAACACACAGTTCAGTAGCATTTCACATTTTTCTGCGATACTGAAAATGAGTTGATCAGTTTGATGATAAAAATCCACAAACATGACGTTCAAATACAAGACTGGTAAATGACAAAATGTAACATTCCATCTAAACAAGCGTTCGCAGTTTTATTCATTTGAATTTTCCTTCCGCTTCATCTTGCCACGGAAGGCAATAAACCAAATGTAAGTATTAACAATATTAAATAGGAACCATCATCTATCTTTTGATCTGTTCATCCATTCGATCTCACCTTGGGTGCAGGTGATGCCTCAGCCTTCTTCCCCGCTGCGCTGGTTTCAGGGCTGACCTCAGGATGATCCGTCTGGACATGACTCTCCAGATCTTCCATGCTTTCAAACTTCACCCCACATTCCGGACACCTCAGCCCAGCCATGGTCTTCTCTCCCTGGGTTTCTCCGGGTCCTCCCTGGCTGGGGCTCTGGCCATTAGTGCCCCTGATTTGTTTGATCATTTGATTTTTTTTAGTTCATTTCATGATTGAAAAAGTTCTTCATAAATACAAATGTAGGTGCAAGCAAGTGTTACTTTCTGTTTAAGGAAAGGATTAGTTCTGTATTGATTTTATAAGATTATGGTGTGTTTGCTTGAATGACTTGCCACTCCCCTCACCCCTGGGAATATGTTAATGGATCGGACAAACACCTTTCAATACAACGCAATCTTATGAAACCACAACACCAAACATGGCCACAACCATCGACAACTCTCTGACAGTGCTGGTGAGATCATATAAATGTTATTTAAATTCCTACTGGACACGCAATCGTCTGATAAGACTAAACCATTATTCACTGAGATGTATCTGTAGTAACTCAATCCCTACCTGCTCATGCAAGTGGCACAGAGGCCATAAGGCAGACCATTGACATCCAACTTCACCAGCTCCCCTTTGTTCTTGAACTCTTTTAGGCAGAATGCACATTTATACAACTTGTGCTGCTGCAGCTGCCCGTTTGGAGACGAGGAGGCCGAGCCGTTTCCTCCTACTACACCCCCACCGTTACCACCTCCTGCAGCTCCTCCCACTGTAGAGCCAGTGGAAAGCTTCTGCATGTGGAAGGTGCCGTGAATCTTCAGCTCCAGGGTGGAGGTGACCGTCTGCATGCAGACGACACAGCGGAAGCCAGTGAGGGAGTTGCGGAGGTCAGGGTGCATCTGGCAGTGCTCTATAAACTCCTCCTCGCTCTGTAGAGGCATCTTACAGATTCGACAGGTTCCCGTGTCCAGACTCTTACTGTGGGTTACCTGGACAAAGGAGTAGATGTGACAAATGCTTTGAAATGGTTTTATGACACATCGGGACTTTAACTACCAGCAGAACTGATGATTTGTCTTTTGTATAAGTGTCGAAGTTAGAGCTGCTATGATAACTGCCACATTTTTATACGCAAACAAATGTTCCCGCAGCAGAGTAATTTCCCTTTCTGAGGACACATTAGCACTATGTCAAAGGGGAAATTATGCATACTAAAAACCACCTACGACTCTCAAGTTGAATTTCCTTCCCGAAATCTTTTCCTGTACAAATATTTTGAAAGTCAAGCGTGGATGCAGTACCTTGTGTTCAGTGAGGGTAAGCAGAGAGGGGAAACGCTCGCCACATATCGGACACATGTAGTGTTTAGCCGGGCCGCGGTGTGTCTGTGCATGCTCTCGAAGCCCGTTCTCGGAGAAGAACGTTCTGGAACACACGTTGCACTTGTGGTTCCCCTTGATGAAGTCTGCCTTCTTCTTCCGAGTACCTACAAGACATCATTATCCCCATCAGAGAAAATGATCCTAATATTATCAGTGTTCAGCAATATGAAAGGAATAAACCATAGGTAACGCTCCACTCGTCGTTGTTTTTTTATGATATTTACAAATACATTATAATAAGCTATTTTAAAGTAAATCAGAATGATCTTAGAGAAAACACCATCCACTGTGTAACAACTGAGCAAGCACTGTAAGTTAGCGAATGCACGATGAGTGACAAAGTCATTACCAGCATCATCCTCTCCCGGTCGAATGTTGTGGTCACGCAGCCGGTGGTTCTGCAGCAGTGACTCCATGGTGTAGGCCGCGCCACAGATATCACAGGCGTACATAGGCTCTGAATTGTCTACCTCCTCCTCACCCCCGCTTGCCTCATGGCTGTTGGCTGCATCCACTCCCTGAACGCCTCCTCCTCCAACAACTCCACTCTTCAACAGCATATTTTGGAGGTCGGCCTGTTCAGCAGCTGCAACTGTTGATCTTTCAACCCCTCCTGCACCTCCGTTGCCTCCGCTCGCTCCACCTACTCGCTTAGACGACTGTGCCAGCCCGTTGGGCGTCCCATTCTGACTGCTGCTACTCCCTGTGCCTCCTCCGTTGCCAGTGATGTTGCCACCGTCAAAGATGCAGTGCTTCTCCCTCAGGTGCCTCTCCAGCAGTGTGATAGCATGGAACGCTTTGCCGCAGAAGCGACACGTGAATTTTTTGCTGTGTGTGGTAATGTGGCACTGGAGCTCCACCTCTGACCCAAATGTCTCTCCACAGAAGATGCACTTGCGGGGCTTGAGTCCTGTGTGACAGAAAGCAGGTCAACATGTGCAAGAGTCGTGTCATTTATAACAGAAGCTCTTGCCCACTGTTTCCAGTGGTGCCAGGAAAGGTACACTGTACCTGCTCCAAGCCCCCCTGGCAGGCCTGACCTCTGACCCAGGTGGTTATGCTTAACATGGATCTGGAGGTCTGTCTCCTTCCTGAAGTCCCACGCGCATGCTGTACAGCGAAACAGCTTCTTCTCATTGCTGTGCTTAACTGCCAAATGTACCTGAATGACAAACGGCCGAAGACAAAAAATGGCTCCGTTCTATGCTTGTTGAACTCATTTGGTGGCTCAATATGAATAAGCGGTGAACTAAAGTAGAAGTGAAAGCAGAAAGAAACTGTCAAAATTAAGGCAGTTGTGTCATTCACCTGTATGGAGACCTTGGAATCAAAGACCTCCTGGCAGAGAGTGCAGTGGTACAGGACAAAGGTGTGCATGTCCAGCAGGTGTTTCTGCAGGTCATCCACAGAGGAGAACTGCTTATCGCAGCTTTCACACACATACTGGGTGGACGTGGTTGTGTAATGCACTGTCAAATGTTGTAGCAATGCTTCCTGGGATTCAAAGTCCTCCTTGTTGCACTGGGGGCATGACTGGCGTCTCAGCAGCATTTCTAGGTGTGACTTTAGGTGAGCCTGGAAACCCTCAAAGCTGGCAAACCGCAGGTCACACTGGTTGCATGGGTAGTCCCCATTGCTCCCCATGGAGGGGGTAGAGTCACCTCCCAGTCTGTGGCGTTTCGGGGAGGAGATCTCCACATCAGAGGAGGCGGGGCTTAGGTCAGCAACCTTGGCTTGCCGTTTGTTGTTAGCCAAAGGGATGTTCTTATGGTTCTCCTTTATGTGCTTGGTGAGCTTAAGGAGTGAGCCGAAGATAGGAGAATTGGTGCAGTAAGGGCAGGAGTAAACCTGTACATGGACAATAACCTTTTACTTTTTAAGATTATTATCATATATAGACATATTAATAAATATTCAATAACACAATGAGAGTGAGAAAATTATTTATTCATCCATTGGATTTAGATAAAAAAATGCACTGATAATGTAATTTTAACTGAATTAAGACAAAAAGGTTAAAGAGTGCTCTGGCTGATCAGATTAATTTCATTGTAGTCTACGTATCAAGTCTGCTGCTTGTTTTGCTTTCTTTGACTTTGGTCTGTTTATGTGTTAAATTCAGTACACTTCAAACTTTATTTTAGGCAGAATTTGTGTTCTGAATTAGGGATCAACAGATTTCCTACAATACCACAAGCACCAAGTCTCACCTCCATGAAGGACTGGGATCCGGCTTGAAGGACTGGGGACTCAAGTTTGGCCACTGCTCCTCCAGATGTGGCTCCACCACCTGCAGCTGAAGAGCAGTGTGTCTGCTGAATATGTTCTGTCAGTGACGACTCCGTCAGGAATCCCATTGAACACTGGTTACAGAAGAAGGCATGGTTCCCCTCTAGGATGAACAAGTAAAGATAAAATAATTAGACTTATTGAATAACATTAGGTGATATTACATAATGATTTATGTTTCAGGCAATTCCAGCAAAACAACTTATTGTTCAGATGTCAATGCCAGTGACATCTTTGTATAGACTTAATCATAAGGAACTTAACTCACTTTTTTAAGATAGCCACAAACTTGTCTGAATAAACATGTTTTTTTTCTTATTCAACCATCTAAATCTGGAACCCATGCAAGCGCTGTACAGACTCTGACTCATTTCCAGTTACTTTTCAGTACATAGCAGTAATGGTCTTTATCAAAAACACACCTAGTGTGGTGGATCCAGCCACAATCCCACCAGGCAGGCAATGGGACACTCTGATGTGTTCTTGCAGCGAGTTGATGTCTCCAAACATGTCTGGGCAGTAGTTACAGTGAAATGCCGATACATTAGTGAACTGTAACAAGGGAAAAGCTGCTGCGGCCCCTACCGAGCCACCACTGCCGCGGTGAGCCTTGCGAACGTGCTCGTTGAGGTTGTAGAGTGTGGGCAGCGTTTCTAGACAGAGCTGACAGGTATGGCTCTGCTGTGGCTTATCAGCATGGATGGTCTTCAAATGGATCTCCAACACAGCCAGGCTGTGGAAGTCTCTCTTGGAGCAGTAAGGGCAGGAGTAGGTCACTTTACCCCAGTTCCCTCCTCCACCTAAGGAGATGAACAATTAGACAGTGAATAAGAATTACAGTGAGCTATTAAACCAGGTGAATATTGAGGAGAGGATTGTGGACGGAGGTAATTGCAGCGGTCATGGCCCAGATAAGCCACTGCCACACTGTCATACCTCCAGCATGATGACCCAGGCTTATCCCCATCTCTTCCCCTGTGTCTGCGCCTCTTCTTCGACCTCGTTCACTACCCTGATTAGGTTTGAGGGTAGAGTCGGGCGTGGAGCCTCTCTCCAGGCTGGCACTGGAGTCTGGAGTGGCTGAGCTCATTGAGGCCACACTGCCCAGAGCAGGATCAGGGCTGGCAGCGCTATGATTGGAGGAGTCAGGTTGGCGATGGCTGTCTAGGTGGCAGTAGACATCCTCCACAGAAGGGAATTGTTCTGAACAAACAGGACATCTGGGGACACAGAAAAGGAGCAATCAAATCCTAGTCATGGTTTTAGTACCCATTAGTATTCCTTCATTGCACACTAATGGAAATCATTGTTCTGAGAATATGGAATCTCAAATTGAATCCAAGCCCTCCACTGCTCTGACCAAACACTTTATCAAAAGCTCTGTAGTACTTGTGTTTGCGGTTGGCGTGCTGCGTCTCAATATGCGTGAGCAGAGAAGGCTCGTCTAGGAAGATTTCCGGACAGTGGATGCATTGCAGATCAGCTCGATCAGACAGCTGGGGATGTCTGGTCAGTACGTGTTTTTCCAGCTCATCGGTCTGGCTGAACGTCTCTTCACAATAATCGCACATATACAGATCCTGCTCCAGGTCACCTTCTCCTCCACCTCCCTTCTTCCCTCCATCTCTCTCACTTCTTAGTGCATGATGCTCTCTGTTCTTGCGGTGAGCCTAAAAAGGTCAGAGAGTATTGAAGATTTGTGTGCTTGTAGAGTTTTCAATTCAAGTGTATTTGTGTTATTACATACAAAATAGATATTATGACAGGCCCATTTCCCTTTTGTAATAATTAACTGCAGTATTTAATTGCCATGGTTTCATTAAGAAACAGGTATTACAGGCGTGATTTGAGTTTTGACAGTATGACAAAGGCATTAGATCCAAAAAAAACATCTAGGAAAGGCATAAACTATAAGAACGAAACACAGGTAGAAAGCAAAAGCTTTTAAAAGCAGCACTAGAGGTGTTATTGATAGTAGTTAAATCATATATCAGCTCTACCTGCATGTGGCTCTGCAGTGAAGAAGTGGAGGAGAAGCCACGTTTACACACGCTGCACTTAAATGGTTTGCTGGAGCTGTGGGTGTGAATTAAAAGAAAAGAAAAATCAGGTATCAGTAAACACAAAAAAAACCCAAGAAACAATAAATCGCACACAACTGAAATGAAATCACCATCAAAGAAAATGAAAACATAAAGCAAACTGAAACCATACTCCAACAAGCACCTTAACAATATGACACTTGAATAGAATACGACCTCTCACATTACAAACCAGTGTTTTACCTATTGAGCTAGTTGAATCCATTATTGCATTACGGTTTACAAAGTGAGCTCCGCACTGGCACATGCACAGTTGAGGGTTGACTACTAGTTTCTGTTTGCAGCACAATTCATACACAAAAGGTGTACATTAAATGCGATTTGGGATTATAAGCAATCACCTGTGTGTCTTGAGATGTATCTTCAGATGATCAGAGCGGGAAAATGCTGCTTCACACTCCTGACAACTGTACTTCTTATCACCTGATGGATTGATTTATAAAGACGAGATAATTACAAAGACTCATTCATTTTTAACTAATCAGACAGCCACAACAACAAAAAAGTGCTACTATCAAATGAAAATCCGAACAACTCAAATTTTATTTTCTAATTTTATTACGTAAACAATTAGTTACTAAACTTTTTGTAAATCTGCTTGTCGCCCAGGAATCATTCTAAGATACATTACAGCACAACAGAACACCCTTTGTGCAGAATGGAAAATCAAAGTTTTATTAGTTAGCTGAAGTTAGAAGAATTAAGCACTAAAGGCAGCTCTACAGTGGACTTAAGAGGCCTGGACGGATATCTCCATTTGATGATTTCCACCAACCTGTGTGAAGCTTGACGTGACGGTCTCTGCTCCTCTTGTGTTTAAACAGACGACTGCAGAAGGTACACTTGAAAGGCAGCTTGTCACTGTGGATCTGCTCGTGGCGCTTCAGGTAGCTCAGGCGGCTGAGGCATGATATGGTGGAGACGTCATACATTTTAATAATTGTACATTTAATTTCTGACTGTTTAAGACAGTGATCAAAGAAAGATCAAAGAAATTGATTTGTGATTCAAGAAATAGCGACACATATCGTATCTGCAACTTTATACTGTTGAAAAATCATCACAGCTGATACTGAATTAAACTGAACATGAAAAAGCCACATCAAGAATATCATGAAGAGAAAGCAACTGACGATGCGACGGAATAAATAGAAAGCAGGAAGAGGAGGAAAGAGGACAGCTAAGTGACTGAAGATGATAATGATGATGATGATGACTTTATGGTGGATGTGACAGCTGTTCTTAAAGTGGGTCTTGAGAAAAACCCAAGGGAGATTAGTGAGAAATGTATTCACCTCATTCCTTTTACCATTTTAGCAGCCTGTGTAAGTTCTGTTACCATGGCGATGTTTCAAATATTGCTTATTTATGTACACATTGATATTCATGAGTGGAACATGAAGGTGAAGATAGAATGATAAACAGCCCAAGATACAAGATGAGACTGTTCTTATCATCTAACATCTACTACACGTGTTGGCAAAATGAGACTTATGACTTCTTTACCTGAAGGATTTGTCACAGAACTGACAGGGGTACGGCAGCCCTGCGCCTCCTTCCTCCTCGCCTCCAGTAGCCATGCCGAGGTCACAGCATCCGTCGGGCATCTGAGAAGGTGATGCCACATCTTTACTCGAGGGCGAGGAAGGCACCCAAGACAGCCCTGCTGGGTCATCTTCACCATCTAACAGGAAAGGAGAGACACACACAGAGACTTTTTTAATGGCCTTGTTTCAACTCCAGCAACAACAACATACATTTTAGTCCAGAGTTCCAGGATATATCCAAAGAAGACAGAAGAATTGGGGGTAAAACGGGGAGCGTTAGAATGATTAAGAAGATGTTTCATTTTTCTTGGAAGGCAAAAGGAGGTAGAGGCAGCCTGTGGGAGTTCAAATAGGAAAAAGAGAATATATACAAAAAATAGACACATTTATCCTTGTAACACCAGCACAAACACACACACGCACACACACGCAAAATGAGGCTCAGACAGAGAATGAAAACACAGAGACAGACTCCAGCACCAGCAACATCTAAATAGAAAGCTCCAAGAACTATGTATCCCCGATGGAGCAAAGAAATAAGGACACAGTGTATTTTCTCTCCCTTCATCCTCCCTCTGCAGCCATCCCTCGTTCCATCCCTCACCTCCCCTCCCATCCCTCTGTCTGTCCCGAAGGACCACAGATCCGCCTCATCATATTTTCATTAGGGCCTTGGCAGATTGAAACGTTGGAAAAGCGATTAGGAGATGTGGAGAGCAGAGCGGAAAGATGGCAATATTTGCTCCCTTTATCTATCATACATACGAGATTATGCATAGCTCTTTTTCTATTCTCTTTTACCTTTTCCTCTCTCTTTTTCCTCTCATCTATAGTCTGGCACAGAGGCAACAATGAGGCCATGACTCCTTTAATAGACACTTCAGAATGGATTCAAGGCGACAAAAGAGGAGGCTGAATAATGCTTGATATTGTTCTGTTCTTTGTGAGTCAGGCTATTTAGCATTTGCTTGGAAATGTAAAGGAGAGAGGAGATGAAGAGAGAGGGGGGGTAGCTGTTTGCTTTGATATTATGTGATAGCTATATCATCGTGCCTTCAACCAACCACAGGGTGAAACCTAGAACAACGGTGAGAGAAGAGAAACGTGATTTAAGCCAACACAGGTTAACATTTGCAGTATACATACAGGACACGTATGTGCCATCATATGAACACACATGCAGTACAGACATTCTTGAAACGTTTCTGAAGCACACATCATTTTATCTTAACCAACTACTACCACGGTGAGTGTGTGTAGTTTGCTGTGTATTATGCCTAGCAGAAGGGGGGTGGCAAACAGTTTCTTGTGATGAATCGATTGCCGGGAAAATGTAGCCACTGCGATGAGCAAATAGAACTCTGCGGGGGGG
>OMNV01009125.1:229944-243354 GCA_900303265.1 Brotula barbata | reverse complement strand
TATGCACACACACACGTATCACACACACAAACACTGAGCTGCAGACTAGGCTTTTTGCCTAAGGTAAACACATGGGAATGATGGATCTTTCTTTGGATTGTGGGAAAAACTGTTTGACTTTCACACAAGCTCTCTAAACGGCTATTAAATCCGTATGTGTACACACGTCCTCTTCTGCTGAACACAGTCACTAAGAACGGCGGACACAGAGTTTGTACATAAGAGAGTCTTTTGTTTTCTCCTGTTTCTTATTACATTTTTGGGCCAGAAGAAAATAGGATCCTCAGACGAGCTACAGTGTGGAATCTAAAAGAATGGATACTCCTTCTTTCATCAGTGTGCTGGGGATCAGGATCTTCTGTCATTAATCAAGGAATGGAAATATTGTTGTCCCTTCCCCTTCAGATATAAATCTACATGGGGACCAAGACTCAGTGGAAGTCTGGAGGCATCTGCATGAATAGAGTAGTGAGAATGGAGGGCAGAGATACATTCTGAGCAGGAATGCATTGCAGACGGAGTTGGAGACTGGCCAGCTGGAGGAATTCAGAATGCTATGGTTGTGTTTCCGTGTGAAATAGCTACTTAAGACCACTGTGAACAGCTGCCGGAGAGTGCCCTCTCTTCCCCCTCTCTTTACCCCCCTTCCACCTCCTCTTTCCCTCTGTGGAGCTGTAAATCTTTGAGGAGAACGGAGGTGCTGGCGACTTGCTGAAAGGGATCCGTGGAGGACCCTGGGGTGTAGTGCAAAAGGTCAGGTCTATGTTAACAGGTCCCGGTGCCGAGTCTCTGGACTGATACCTACTGATGACCTGACACACACGCTTGTAACTGGGATGCTGTCCACCCCGGAGTCATCTCCACTCTGTTGTCAGGATTAATTGAACTGGTGTAAGGAAGAGGGCACTGAAGCCCTGATGCAACAAGTAGGCTTAGCTGAAGCAAAGGCTGAGGGTCACTGAAGCCATTTGACAAAACCATGTTCAAACTTGTGTCATCTGACAAATAAGTAAAAAATAACTGGAGTTTGTCTGCGGAATGATGACTGCACTGATGGCTTTGAAAAGTGTTTCGGGTGACATATGCTGCACTAAAAATGTCAAATAAAAGACATATTGAAAAAAATGACTTAATTATAACAGCGACTGATCCCAAATTTGCCTCTGAAAACCACAGAAAAAAAGACGTGGAGGGGTCCCGAGCTCTCTGTTCATCCTGTGTCCTTTCTGAGTCAATTGTTGGGGAAGCATGGTGTCAACCCTGCGCCATCAATCACCCTTTTTCAGAGGAGGGCAGACAAGGCGGGGACCCGCCCCCCAGGACAGGGGGGTGGAAGTTCTCATGCCCTCCCCGCCTCCTGAAGCCCCGCGCCCCTACAGACAGAACTCCGACAGCTGGTCTGGCCATTAGGGGTAGGCCGAGACCTGAGGGCCCCTGCTCAGCAGCAACAGCTGCCAGCCCACTGCCCCCAACTGCCCCACCAACACAGCACTATAAAATCTCTATTAGAGCAGCCATCTATTGTCATTCCTTTGCATTCCTTCACAAACACGGCGACATTATACATCAAAATTCGACTATTTTCTCTGACAAACTGTAATCACTGCCATTTAAAATCGTTACCTGTTGTGTTGTGCAGCACATAAATTTATAGATGTGAACAACTTGTGGAAGCATGATTAATTTCTGCAAGGACATTAGACTAGCAATTATGTAATTCTGTTCCTAGTGGGTGGCTGAGTGAAAATGTTTTTGACGACTTAGTTCAATATTCTCCCCTGATCTGACAACAATAACGTAATCTGGATGAATAAAGAAGCCTTTTGATTGACATACACGACTCAAGTTGAGATTACATAGACAGACAGACGGACGGACGGGCAGATGACAGATAGATAGATAGATAGATAGATAGATAGATAGATAGATAGATAGATACTGAAAATCTATACTGTATACAGTCTTAAAATTTACAACTTAAAACCTTAAAATATACCTCAAACATTGCATGGTTTTAACAGTGTAAAACTCGTTTGCTTTGAAAATAATTTTGAAAATATTGAATGACAATTCCAAGAGCTAGTGATCGATTTTGTGGTGTAATTTGTAATACAGTATCCTTTCAGAAAGTTCATGTAGGTCTAACACTGGCACCAACCCAAGGTACTATTTACCTGGCTGTGCCTTTATTTACAATACAAATGTGTCTATGTGATTTAAGAGAGTGCTTTCATTTGATGATTGCTGTTTGCAAATGCTTGATGATTGAGATAAACGCATGAGTGTACTTGGCCTTTCCAACCTGTGTGTGTGTTCCTTGAATGAGAAAAAGAGACGACTAGAGCGTTAGAGGAGATTACGCCACACTCCCTCAGGGTCCTTGTTACTCATGCACTAGTGGTGGCGGAGCGGTTCCCACACTTTCACACTGAGGTGAGATAGGCTGCACCCACGGCCCCACCTGTGTCTCTACCTGTCCCAGCAGAGACGTCCTGAGCCAGGATCTTCCTTAAGAAAGAACAGGGAAAAAAACTAAACCTGCCTAGTGCGCAATCAAAACAAAGGCTAGTGAGCAACAATGCTACTGTGACACTAAGGTATAATTACAACCAAGAATGGGCTAATTTATTCTATACCCACCTACCCTCTACAATACCTCTTGTTCCACAAATACACGCACGCACTCGTGCACGCACGCACACACATGCACACACATGCGCACACACATGCACACACATGCACAAAAAGTGAGCAAAGCGGAAAAATGTTAAAGATATTATCTTGTACACACACAGGACGGCAGCTGCTCCACTTCATTATAAAGAGGCCCATGATGCTCTATGGTCAGCTTAGGGAGTGAAAGCAAAGATTAAGTCAAGAGCATGGGTGAATTTGGCAAGTGCCAGATTTACCAGACATAGATTCAAAGGTGCAAGTCACATTCCTCAACTTCAGGCTATGGCTGGCCCGGAGGCACACCTGAGTGATAAGGGAGGCAATAATGGAATAAGACGGGTGGGACTAGAAGGAAGAGGCTGGGGGTCGATGTGTTTTAAGAGCTCTGTGCCCATGGGCACACTAAGCTGCACTAAAAAGGTAACTTTGAAAGGATCGTTGACCTTTATAGACTCATTTCAAGATCAATGCAAACTCATCTTCAAACAGCCATGATGTCTTCTGTAATAGGGCCGGCTGAACTTTTCATTCCCTTTTTCCTCATAGAGATGAAACATGGATTGTGGAAAATGTAAAGTCATCTAATGATCTGGGTCACATGAGTCAAGATTGGACGATTTGAAGCTGAATGCCGCTTTCTTCTGACTCGCTTGGTTGTGGGTGGAGTGGGTGGAAGTGGTGGCTGACAGCAACAGACATTCCACACTACATCCCTCAGGGGCAGAGGAGAGACGGGGCTTGCCGTAATTCCACTTTTATTAAAGTATATTGAAGAAAAGCAACCCACTGGTCTGGTGGGGAGAGGAAATCAGCATGACGGCTTCACCTCTCCACTTGCTGGAAGCTCATGCATCTTTGCTAGCGTTAACCTTCATCTTCTCCATGCAGATCAGTGTGGTTTCTGTTCTCTTTTCTTCCCTTCCCTTTCTTCCATCTTTTGCCTTCTAGTTCAAACAGATGTCCAGACATTCACGACTCAGCCCTCCTCTTTAATCTTGCTTCCTTCATTTGTGCTATCCCACTCAACCTCTCACGCCCACGCTGTTGTAACTTCATTTCCTCTCTCGTGGTGTTACTATCTATCCTTGAGCTCCTCATAACTTCATAATCAGCAGATTTTATGCCTGAATCCCTGTGGTTCTCCTCCCATGTGTTTGCCTGGAGTCCTGTGGCTTTAGGTAAAGGTTATTTCCCTGGGTGGATCCTAAAAAGCTGTGTAGTGCTAATCTCCCCTGAATGGCCACTACACCATCGTTGGTGCTGGCCTTATTGTCTGGCCCATTTTATGACCGTGCCTCTGGACGCGTTGACCCCGCTGACCTGGTCACTGTCTCCCCAGCAACTAATGAAGGAAGTGTTATAATGCAGGAAGGACGAGACCTCACCTCAGGATGGCCTAACACCACCAGCCTGTCCCAAATACCTAACATACTCAATCCCAATGTCCCTGCTGTTCAATTATATTAATCTTCCAATTTTTGACTCCCGTGTGTGCAAACCCCCAGCGTGATTCAGACAGCTGGAAATTCCAAAGGAATGTACGGAATATGAGGTCAGGCTTGTATGATGCATAGATATGATGATGCCGGATTATCCAGCATGCTAACAAAACGTCTACTTAGCAGCAGCCATCTTCCCAGGACTTTGCGGAAGAGAGAGACAATCCAGACATTCCAGGGTCCTGTTGAGTTCTCTCCTGCTCTCTAATTTAAGAGCAGCTGTCAGGCCCTACAAACCCTCAACCATCAAAGCCGGATCAGAAGGTGGGGGGCGGGGAGAGTGTGGAGCACTGATGCCCCCTACCACACTTTCCTATGTGACAGGTAGGATGGAAGCTAGATTAGAGGGTGGTGGATGATCACCCCAGCAATAAAAACAAAGTCATTTTACTAATGGTCCTTTATGAGAGAATACACCCAGTGGCCTTAGGGACGGATTGATGACAGAGACTCTGTCCATCAAAAAAAGGAAAAAAGTTATTCAATTCTTTCAGCCATTTGATACATTCAAAAGTGTGTGTTTTGTATTATATTGTGGAGAGTGAAGTAAACCAAACCGATGAAATGTTGTCTTGTTTTCCAGGCAAATTTGGTTCTTAACACTTGATGTGGCAGGGAAAAAGTCCGGAAAATGGAACAAACACACTTGGTGGAAACTGCTGGATTGAATGGCATCTGTGTGTTTTTATACAGCTTGGGTACTTACTGTGTATGTGCACAGTGCTGTAGATAGAACAAAACCTTACATAAAACCTGCTGTTGTAAACATTTCCTCAGTGAAAATGTCAGCGCAGGTTGTTTGAAACCTCCGGGAGCTCTCCTTTCCTTCTGTGTTTGTCACACTGGAGGCTGAAGTTCCCTGCTGGGTTGTTTGGACAGAAGCAGGCACCTGCTGCTCTGAGGAGAAAAACAGACCAAGGATCACCTCTTGCTCAATTCATTCCTACTCCCTTCCCCAAAGCAGGCCCAGGATGGGTGTCATGAGATCCTGAGTCCTGCAGACTTCTCACAGTTTCCCGGCTTCTACCCGATATAGCACAGCCTGAGAAAACTAAGGCTAATGAAACGTTTGTTGGTAAATATGTGAGTGAACCAAATTAAAGTTTATGTGTTTTTTTTTTTTTTTTTTTTATCTTTTAAATGAAGTATCTCGTATAGGATCTTGATTTGCTGCCGTCGTTCGAGCCATTCATTTAGGTGTGCGCTCAGTACATTTAGGTGTGTTTATTGGTTGCGGTTCTCACACTCTGGTGAACATGTTCAGACACGGAGTCCCCAGGGGATCCCAGATGTGGTCTGCATTCTGCTCTGTACTAACCCCTAATTACACTATTGGCTCCATTATGGGATGTAATTACTAGGATTCATTCTGTGATTCAGGAAAGTGGATGCCAATTAATTTATTGTTCTTCTCCTATTGGCAGACGTATGTACACATGTAATCAGACATGATACCACTACGTAACCTATAATATCTAAACAAAATCTGAATGCATTGACCATATTTTACAATCACTGTTTTATACATTTTACTGAATTTTATAAATTGATCTCCTCTTCTGGGTTCAGCTCTTGTAACTTAAAGGGTTTTATGATTATTTGTAGGACACAGACTCCTTCCTGCTTAGCTGTGGACTTCCTGGTGGATTTCCCACTTGGACGAGCAAGACCATCTTAGGGCTCTCCATGACCTGCGCTCCCATGAAGTGCTGTTTCAACAGCTTGTTCCAATTCCTCGGTCTCTCCCAGCTCCCGTTGGACAAACACTGGAGGAAGCAGTGAAGCTCTGCATTTCTACAATAAGGGCAGCCCCAGGGGCACAAGCAGGAAGAGGGTCAATGCAATCACGGTGGGGTTTGAGGCACAGTAAGGGGGTCGCAAATAAGGGAAATGGGCAGCCCACGCCTTCATATACAAGGGGATTTCTTCGCTTCTTATGGGGTCTGCTCTTTTAGTGGTTTTACGCAAGCTGGCCTCCAGTCCCAGACTGTTTGAAGTCCCACTGAAACCGGAGTCTTTGTTAAGATCTTATTCCTCAGAGTGTGCTGGTTCGACCCTTTAGTGTTTCCCCCTTGTAGTATTGATCCATCCACAGTGTTTAAGAGTCATCTGGATAATTCAGCATTGTTCACACACAGTAGCAGTGAAGAACATGGTATGAAAATAGTGAGCAGAATCTCCAGATCTGTTGGAATACAACACAAACAACACCACGGGTAGGCACTGCCACCACGGTGGCATTTTGAATCAAGGCTGAGGTGACGTTTTACCGAGAGAAGACACAACACAAAGGAATAAAATGTATGAAGTTCTCAAACATTTGATTTATTTTAAGTCAAGAAATCCCTTCAGCAACAGCAGTGAAGGGGCCAAATGACTAATCCCTGGATTTCCTTTTTGGCACTGCTTTGCAAAATTCATTTTCCATCATGTCACGTCTTGGACAAAGAGGCATTATGTGCGAAGATGAATGTAGAAGGTGATATCAAGTGTGGTAGCTTCTTCTGCGAGCAAATATAATTACAATAGTGTTTCTATGGCAATGATACCGAAATATATGACATGGAGGGATATGTGACCTTGACTTAGTGGAGTGAAACTCTTTAGCAGGTGGGGGATCCACGGCGACACTCTGGATTTTGAATTATTTGGATGTTTTGTCTTCACAGCAGACACGTGGGGCTTATACAAGATCTATTGGCTTACTTAATAAGGTAAAAGGTTGTTTCATCTCACGTCCAGATGGGCGCCGTTCTCTGAAGGTTGATCTGTTCAAAGCAATACAAGCTCTTAAAGTGACCGTCCGGGTCCATCCAGACAGGCACCCAGGGCAAACAATCCTCCTGATGACAGAAACACATGCTCTGCATGGGCCAGCGGGTGACTTAATGACCTTACGTGACTCAGGCTGGTGCCCGACATAACCGACCTTCTTAAATCCTCCCTTAGACTCTGCTCGCCCTGTGAAGTGCAGCTCCTCATGCAAGTTTCAGTGTCTCCACATGCACATGGCAGGCTGTGTGTATTTGTTTTGCTGCTGGGTGAGGGGACCCTGTGGGAAAAGCTCCTCTTCACAGTTGGGATCGATGAGGAAGAGATAAGAGTGCTCGGTGGCCTTGGTTAAGCATGCATGAAAATCCTTTTCATGTGTGAGAACTTCCTCTCCAGCAAGTCATTTTTTCACAACATGAACAGCAACACAACCCTCATTTCAGGTGGAATGTGGAGGAAATTTGTTTTTCAAGGTTAAACAAGTGACAAGAGTGAGTTCACTGCTTGAGCTTCACTTCAGCCTTTTCCAACACCACAGACTGTAAATTTTCAACAACACTTCATGCGGCGAATTTCGATTGATATAAAGCCAGATGATCCCAAATGACCAATATCAGTCCAATAACTGTGATTACAAGGATTTATTGATATGAATAAGTAAATTGACTATGCCTAAATTATACTTGCGTACCTTTTATAATTCCTTGAGTGTTATTTTGCGCTGTGAATGTGATAACATGAGTTAAAAGATAACGATACTGAACTGATGGTAACCTCATCTTCTGTCTTGGGCTATTCTTACATAATAATTTTTAATGGAAATGTAATCTATCAAAAATGTACTTTTTTGGTTGTGCTGCTAAATTTTCTCAAAATAAGATATATAAAATAAAAGCCAAATACAGTTTTAGGACGGAATCTTTTGCATTGTACCATTTTCCTTCTTTCTGTCCTTTAAAGTGTGGCAGTTTTGTAAACACCACAAGATCCCTGGAATTTTAGAGTGTCCCTGTTTTTTTACATTTTCTCATGGTGCTCAGCGTGGGAATCAAGGACAGAGATAGGAGGATGTGGGAAAATACAACTGTCATGTCAGTCAAATCCAAATAACATTTAGAGGAAAGGGCTCAGATGGGAAAGACACCCACTTCTAGCCATCTTTAATTTTAATTTGTGGCAACTTAAATCGCCAGTCTCCCGTGCTGCGCGTGTCAGTCTTGAGTGCCATCAGGCCCCATAGGAATCCAACGGTAGGCATTAAGATAAGACAGAAACTTGTCTATACATGATCTTCCATCCATGTCCACTTCTCCAACTTATAAAGCTGATGGTAATCTCTTCCTTATCTCACTCTCACTCTCCGCAACAAGCTTTCCTACACACCACCCTCTCCTCCCTGCTGCTGTCATGCTTTGTCAGATTTACCACTGGGAGAGATAACTGAACGTATCTCAGATGTCATCCGCAGACCCACAGTGAGGGCTGTTGAATAATGCTTCTGGGAACTGGTGTTCAACCTCTGCTTGTACCTTTATTAAGCACTAATGAAGGCCGTCTTCGAGATTGAAGCAAATATATATCACCTTCAACAGGCGCACATTCCTGTGCAGCACCATGGGAAATAGAGTGCAGAGTGAGCAGGAGGAGGATGTTGTTCTCTGAATGAGTATTGGTCCAGACAGAGAGAAAGACAAGGGTCTGGCAAGTGGAGCGGAGTAAGAGAAAGGCAAAAACTGAGACTGTAAGACACCGAGGATTCAAAATAAAGAAAAGGTCAAGAGTGACAGAGAGAAATTCTTTGTTGAGGATGATTTAGAGCTGTACAGAATCCATCGAGGTGACCCAAAGAAGTCATAAAGAGAGAAAGACAATGGACAAACAGGAGCATATGCGCAGTCTATGTGTGTGTGTGTGTGTGTGTAGGCCTGTGGTGTGTTCTTCCTTTGTGATGGCTGCAGGCCCTGTGTGTGGTCTCAGTAGTCCCCGTCTTCGAAGAGTGAGCAGATCTCTGAGACACTTCAGACTGCAGTCTCATACACGGCCGAGAGCAGAGTAAAGAGGGAGACGTCCAATAAACAAGGCCCTGTTTGATCCCACCGCAACCAAGCAGCCTGCCAAGTTCCCTTTGTCTTGGAGAGGGCACCACAGCCGTCTCACAGACTGCCATCCAGCCACTGCTCTTCACGGTGGTGAAGGGCATCATTCACATGCTGCTGTGCCAGTGGACTTAGAGATCCAGAGGGAACGACGGCCCATAGAAGACACAACGGCACTTTAATGATTCCGCTCATGTTGTCAAGCCTGCAGGTGATTATGTAGAGATGCATCCTCCACATGTTCTCCATCACTCTGTGGTTCACTGAGGCCACTACTGAGAGAGAAAGAATGACTTCATAGATCCTTGCAAAACTTGCAAAGGGAGCAAGCCAAAGCCAGTAAATTCAATACTGTAGTTAAATGGAACCAGAGCATTGGTGCCATTGTTCTCTGAGAGTGATTTCGTCTGAATGTTGAATTTTCTTGTAAAAGAATAAGATCCCATTGTTTGATCTGCATTAAGATCGAAACCATTAAAGGAAACAGAAAAAAATTAACTATGCTGATTAACATTCAGGTGGTTTTCTAGATTTTTTTCCCGCAAAAGGGCAATCATGTCAAAGTGGGATTGTGTGGCAAGTTGCTTTCCATGATCCTCACTATTAACAGAAAATGGTGGAACTACAATTCAATAATTACTGCACAAAAGTAATTCATACTGACCTATGAATTCACAACTGCGCCAAGTAATTTAAACCTGGCTCAGAGACACCAGGGCCTTATTCAAAGACCTCACCTGACCCAACCGCGTGCACATAATACATGTCAACATCCTTCTTCAGTTTCACGCATGAGGTCCGGCCAAATTGTCACATTATGTCTAGGAAATGAGATTCTGGCCTGGAAAACACACGTGGAAAATTGTGTCCTATGGCCCAGCAAAGGTTGGCAAGACGGAGTGGCAGAGCTCTTAATGAAACAGCACTTTGTTACATTTTGTTCTTTATAAGTCCGGTTCATGCTGTGTACTGCTCATCTTCAAATTCAAGGAAACTCTAAACTGATCCCTGGATCAGGTGCAACCAGTGGGACTATTTCCCACAGTTTGGGCCCTGGCAGGAACATGCAGATATCTGACACTAATCACCCATTAAAAGTGTAATGTGGTTGTGTGCCAAGCAAGAGAGAGTGACAGTGACAGCTGCTGCTACTATGTCTAATGGAGGGATTCAAGGAACACATACAAAATCCTGACGAGAGGGGATTTGTGCTTTCATCTTTCCATCCCAAGGGTCTATTTGTGTTTTGTTTTTGTGAGTAAAAAAAAAAAATCAGACAGAGACCACGATTTCTGAATGAAATACATCACAGTGAGGAAGGAGTCATCCGAGAAAGGAGACAGGAAGCGTGTTTGGGGATGATCCTCGCATCAAAGCTTGTCCAGAGGTTTCCTTCTTAATGTCTCATTGTTTCTCTCGCTCCTCCTGCCCTGTGGAGTGCTTCTTTCTTTTGTGTGACTCTGGAGGTCTGATTTTATGAAAGCCCATACCCTGGCCGCAAATCAACATTGGGTTTAACAGAGAAAGTGTCATTCCATGGGCGTCTGCAAGAAGGGATCAACATTAAGCCAAGGAAAGGAGTTTTCAGGACAGTTTTTAATGCAGCACCTGTCAAGGCTCAGCTCAAGCGCAGGGATCTGCCGAACTCTGCCTATGCAGCTGTGGGTCCAATCTGAACTCTGGCCAGGAACAAAGGCCAGGAACTTATTCTGGCCCCACCCACTGGCCTCCGATCAGACACACACAACAATGAAGCTCCTCTGTGGATGCCCTGGCTTCAGCAGGCCTGTAATCTAATGATATGGAATATGCTTATGGTGATCTATTGGTTCCAAGAATGCAGCTTGAACAAGAATGCTTGGTTTCAAAACAGCCCATGGAGTTACACTGGGTCAGTGAAACAGCTTCAGCATATGTCCAACATATGCATGTTGTAATCCACACAGCCATCTGATTTTTGCGCTCATAAGCTTTCTCTCATAGCCATCTTATCTTCCTTATGTACACAAAGACAGAAAAACAATGAGCTTAAATAAACTGACACAAAACATCAGCAATCTGACTCTTGGCTGGGACTGAATGTTTCAGACAATTGGTTTCAATGAGTGTTGTAAATGTCATTGGTTGTTTTTTTTTCTTTCTTAAATAGAAAAATGCATGCCCCCAGCACCTCTCTCTCAAACTCTGGCCTCTTGAGATGAGAAAGAGGCTGATGTGACTGCAAGGCTCTGGGCCGGCCGTGCACCACTGCCTGCCTGTGAATGTCCATTTATAACCAGATTGCCCCAAATAAGCAAAGGAAGCAGGAGCTGCACTTTCCCACAGTACTCCAGGAGGCCGACATGACTTCTCCCTTATAGCTCATGACTGCATGGAAACTGCACTCCCACTAAGGACACACACACTGGGCAGGACTGCTGGACCATGGCAGTCCAGATAACACAACTTGACCAAGACTGAATCTGATTAACTTGAAACCAACCATGCACACTGATTGCGGCAGTATTGGAAAAACTCACAGAAACCAGATTATTCCCACCATTCAATTAATAAAAGCATCAGTGTTAATTCTGGGGCTACACAGTGACGTTTTCAAATGCAGCGATAAAGATAAAACATCATGAGAATGCCGGATCTGCGAATTCTATTGTTGGAAGGAATAAGCCTGAAAAAACACATCTTGCACACTCTGTTTCCAATTTTTAGACCACAAGGTTTTCATCGCAGTCTCATAAAATATGATAGCATTAAATGTAAATATATATGTATACGATAGGCAGACGGATGGGTTTTTACAATAAAAATGGGGTACTGGCGGTCAATCAATTCCTTAAACAGATTCCATATGAATATCTGAGAGGGCTCTCCACAACAATAACCAAGAACATCTATAACCACTACGGAATCTAAAAACACATGTTAGAGGTGAGTGACAACGCATATTTAAACCCAGGAAATTCAAAAAAGGTTGGAATCCTCAGCAAACACAAGTGTAAAAATATGAGATGACATTAGCCCCTGGTCTTATAAATCTGCCAAAAGATTACAAGGGACGCTTCACCACCACCATCACCACCCTGTATATTTCATTTTATCTGATTTTATTTCACTTTATTTTTTTTCCTCTATGCCCACTTTGTTCTCTCTTGAGCTGTTTTTTTCTTTTTTTTTTTGAGATGCAACGTTAGGTATTGCTTAATGTGTGGAGTGAGAAAAAAATAATTATATGCTGAAAGCAAACATCATCTTAATTGACAGAATCCAAACATAATAATCCAAGGAGAGGTTCCTAATCCATCTTTAAGGTTAAAATGTTAGAATAAATCTGTGCTCCCTATGTTGCTGATGGGCAGTGACTGCACTTGCAACTGCACTTTGAAATCCCGACTACTTTGTGCATCAGGTAACCATAGCTGCTTTCCACCTGCTGCCACTCTGTTCTGCTTAGGTCGGCTCCTCACCAGAGAGCCGCCATGACCTCCACATCAGTCCAGCGCACGTTCTCCCGCTCTACATGAATCCTCTCAGGCTCCTCAGCTGCACGCCTCTGTCTTTGAAAACCCCCTTGTGCAGGCTCCTCTGCGGCACGTCCGTTTTCTGGGTATCCTATTTCTTATGCTACAGCTTTGGGCCTGTGGCCGGCCTGTGACGTTTTCGTTCTGGGTTTTTAGATTCTCTGTAGCCACACACTCTGGAGGTTATGACCCCTATATGTGAGTGACAGGAAAGAGCAAAGTCTTTTGAGAGGATTTACTGTGAATTAACACGCTGATTTGATGCTGTTTTTTTCATTGTTCCAGCCAGAGCAAGCAGTCCTGCTCTGTGTACAGATGGGCAGATTGCACTTTTTAAAAAGCCATGTGCACACAGGATATATTACAGCGATGTCATTGGTCAACTGTCACATCTGTCAAGTATATGCTTTTGAAGTTGGCTTTAAAGAATATGCAAATTCCAAACTTAATCTCTCTGAATAATTTTTCACAGTAATTCTCTTTATTTTACATAGTGGTCTCTCTTCACAGATGGCAATAACTCTAACACGTCAAGTCCAGTTTTTCCTGCCACATTTGATATCCTCACTCAGGGAAAAAACAGCACCAACATTATCTTTCTTTTCTTCAGTCTGAGAGTGGAGTGGAAGGCACAATGGTAGCTGGTAAAGAGAGCCAGTCCTCTCTAATCAGTTTGGAGGGCAGCTGTGGAGCAAAGACACCACAGTTACCATCCAGCTGGCTCAGACTCTGGGAACCATGCAGAGAGAGGCTAAGACGCACTTTACACCATCTCAAGCCTATGTATGGCCTCTCTCTCTCTCTCTCTCTCACTCTTATTTTCTCTCTTTCTGTCTCACTCTCCGTGTATTT
>OMNV01009125.1:218832-229924 GCA_900303265.1 Brotula barbata | reverse complement strand
ATAAACATAGTAAGATCATGGCAAATTGCTCCAAGTTTTTTGACTTTTACCCCCTGGTTAAACTATAATCTGTGGTTCTGTTCCAGGCTCTCCTCCAGCATTTACCGCGTCATGTGGTTCTGGATTCCCACATTACAGAGAGCTGCATGTGGTGTGGGCTGCATGTTCCGTTTCCTGCAGATTAACTTTGCACAGCTCCCCCTTTACTGTGACAGACTGAATCAATCTAATGTAAATAAGCAACCCCCGCCTTTCAACAAACCTATGGCCCCCCAAAACCAGATTCCCCCCTTAGCTGAAAGTGATAGAATTCCTCGAGGAGATCTAAACTTCCCTCTCTCACAGATCTCCAGCTTGCCTTCCCACAGACGCCCCGGGCTCAATGACTTTGACTTCCCACATTTAAGAGGGACTAAAAAAAGCATCTTCAAATTGCAACCATAAGTTGTCTCTCGTTCCCTCCTCCCACACACGTGTTCTCTTACAATCCTAATGGTGGTCTTGAGCAGTGGGACTGTTCAAATCTCCAGTGTAAGAATCAGTCATATTTCACATTTCACTCGTCATTGCTTCTATTTGCGACGCAGTAACACTGTGAGAATCGTCAGCAGGGTTGTTCTGTGGGATGCATACTGAGTTGGAGCTTCCAGTGAGAAAACAAGTGAATCTGGGAGTGATGAAGAAAGAAAGAGAGAGAGAGAGAGAGTGACTGCATGGTGAGGGAGCCTCCTGGCTGAGTGGACTGAGGGTCAGAGGCCTGTTCCCTGTGGATGAAGGAGTTTGACTGTGTCAAAGAATGAAATGGATCCATTTGGTCAAATAACTTCCTGTTGATGTTTTCAGGGCAGTATATAATACCGAGCCTAAACGTTTGGCATCATTGATGTATTCTAAGAAAGGCATTGCACAGCCGTATAGTCTATGCTGTGTATATTAACTTACGGTTTGGAAAAGTATCCACGGAGCATGCTTTATCTTGCTTTGCTTTTTTTTTAGGCCTGATGGTGCGGTATGGAACTTGATCTCTGTGAGATACTCTGACAGTTTATCCTTCACACTCATCCTAGCAGAGACAGTGAGGGAATGAAGTGTGATAGGTGTGTTATTGTAGCACTTCAAGTGAAACTATGCTGGCTCATTCATGGGGCCTCTGTGATAACGATGAGATCAGAAACACTACAACCGCACTCTTATCTGTGGGACCATGTCGTAGACCCACATCAGGGTCCATGGAGGATATGTACGAGCACCTTTTATGTGCAGACTGTGCATCCCGCAGAGTGAAGAAGGAGGAAGATTTCATAAGCAACAATGGCAACATGTATCAGACTCCAGACTCTACAGGGTCTACAAGATTCAGACGAACAGAAGAATGGTTCATAAGTACAACATCCTTTGACTCGTGACATTCCTGTTACCATCAGTAGATTCAAAAACTTTGCTCCTCCTCTTTTTCTTTTTCTTTACTCCACTTCAGATAGATACATTTTCTCATCTAAAGATTCTGATTAAAGTACTGAACAGGTATTAAGAAATGTTATGTAAACACCAAAAGATTAAATTGAAACTAGCATAGATCAACATACGCAATCTTAAATAAAACAATTGCCAAATCACTCACCGAGGCATGCATGTAAATTTCACAATTGGAGTCAACGAGCTCATATGCTTTACAATATGTACATTCGGTAAACCACAGGCTCCCAAAAAGTCCTTTCAATATGTACGTCTTTTCCTTAATCACAATATTTGAACGTTCAAACCATTCTTTATGTAGATATAGAGATTGTCATGATTCTTGCCTCATCGTCCTAGCCTCAGATGACACTGACCTGACAAACCCACATCACGAGCTAATGTTTTTAGTAAAAGCCTAGGCTAGCACATTCAGTAATAGAGAATGATTAATTGGATGGTTTCTCATAAATTGTTGTTTTTGGTTGGTTTTCATTTCCAACATCAAAATCTGTTTTAAGATTTGGTAGGGGGCCCCCTGGTGGTCATTAGGCCGGGCACATACTGCTTGCAAAAAGTTTCAAGTTTTCAAAAATTCCCAAAATGTTTGGTTTCACAGCAGACCAAGTAAACAGCCCTAAAAGTGATGAAAAAGGCATTTTAACTGCTTAAATGTTTACAGCTCCAAACATTGCACCTCGTATGCCTCATTAAGAACGTCAACATCAACACTCGGCGGGAAAAGCAAGTTTTTTGCCGGACTTTTACACTTACTAGTCCCACTGGAAATATCCTGTGAGAGCTTGTGGCTAGAGCAAAGTTGTCAGCAATACCCATGGCCGTCTGTCACACACCACTGACGCTGAAAGCTGTTTGTCTCATTTGGCTGACCGTTTAAAGAACACAAAACATTTTGAGGGTCAGAAATATTTAATAAAGTCTGTCACGGTCCATAACTCACGACCCAAATTACCCTTAGAATAATCTGAGGTATGACTTGTTTCCTCGAGCTGTAAATCCATTGTTATATTGACACACGCATAAGAATATAAAAGTGAGAAAAGGTTGTAAAAAAAGGAGATACAAACTTTAGAAAGCTAATTCACTGATGACTTATAAACTGTCTGTTCACTCGATTCTATTGCAACACAAAGTGTTTTTTAATTGTTTTTCAGCTCAGTAGCAGGAGATAAGCACATATTTCATCCTGCTCAACGGCCCAGTGAAAGAAATGATTTGAAGACAGTCAATATATATTCCAAGAACAGATACATTACATTCTGAAAGACTAACCTAACAGTCTTTGTAGCTGTCGGTAAAAACAAAAAAATGTTAGGATCCTCAAAATGTGGAGCTGTTTGGCAAGACACACAGAACAGAATTAATTCCAGCAGACATGACAAAAAATCTTTAATGACAGAGCCCAAAGAACTCTCAGTGAACTATGTATTGATGAATGATATGTGTGTGCGTGTGCACACGTGTCTGTGTCTGACACCCGTATTCAGAGAAAAAAATAAGAGCAAAACGTCAGGTTATAACCTTACTCCTGGCCCTTTTGCAGTGGGGTTATGAGAGAGAGGCTTCTCTCCCCAGGGCCTCTCCCACGCCATCTCCCTCGGTCCCCTATTCCTCTCTTCGGTCCTCGGAATAATCATAAATCACAGCCGCGTCCCGCTTACACACTAAAACATTCTCTGTTAAAGTGCCAGGGAAAACGTCTTCAGAACAAACACCTTTTGCAATAGACAAGTATCTGTTACAAAAGGTGTTTTGAAGTTGATTCCTCTAAGTTGCGGTGTATCACTCAAGCATCGTTGGGGCCATGTGTCACAGACACTGGCCTTCCTCCTTTTCTCCTTGTCATAAGCGCCAAAAACAACTCAACGTATCTCTCTTGGGCTTGATTAAATGGAAAAACATTAAACATAAATAAATGAACTAACCTCTAAATTGTTATGGGTGCGTGGGAGAGTTCAAAATGCCCCAAAATAGCCTTTCATAAGGCCAGAGGAATGAGGGTCTGTATCACTTCACCATACAAGGGCCTGTTCCCCATAACCAATTCCCTGCTGAATCCATCCACCGTGCTGGCCGCAGCAACCGGGGACCAGTCTGCAACGGCTTCAGCATATTTTCACTGTGACTTTGTTTTCCAGCATTTTTCTCTTACAGTTACATGCACGCTGACCCACATTTGACGGGATATCAGACTTTACTTTTGCTGCATGTACGTATAAATGCCAATATGTTCATGTTTTGTTCTGGGTGATTTAGCTGCTGCTAGACTAAAGGTCAAGCTTTTAGATATGCTGTGGAACAAACAAGCCCAGCTACACAGAAACAGAAAAAAAAGGAAGTTGGGCAACTAGACAGACAGCAGCAGGTTGTAATTGGTATCAGTATGTTGATAGCAGGAACGATCCTTTGAGGAGTAAGCTGAGGAGTAACTGGAGAAGCAGAAGTGAAAGAGCCAAAGCAGCGTTTTCGTCTCCGCGTGGGAGGATAGAGAACCCCACAATCAGGCTTTCAAGACAGTAGAATGAATCATAAAGACACCAACACATGGCTCAAGTCCAGATGCATGTTCTAGCTTTCGTCACTGTAATTCAGCTGTGGTGTCAGCAGTGGAAGAATTCTTAATTCTCTCTCAAGTATTAATACTATACTAGAAAATACTCATTACAACCAAAAGTGCTGCATTTCCTGCATATATGAGAGTAAATTTGTTTTTCTTTTCTTTTATCTTTTTCATCCTAAACCTCTTATAAGATTCATTGTGCCAATAAGCTAAGAGAGATACACAAGATTTTTAATGAAATGATCTCATCCTGAATTCAAAGATGAACTGCACGGGAACTGATAATAGTGCACAACAGCCCTAAAGAAAACATATAGAGATAGAAAACAGGGTAGAAAGGCTAAAATGTCTCTTTTGATATGTATGTAACTCGGGACAACTTTGTGTGGTTAATACATTCAATACTTTTGTGATGTCATCTCATGTCACGTAAAATCATCAGCTCACTGTAATTGCTGTGTTTATCTGTCACTGGCCAACAGATGGGTCCCAGCGATACAATAACATCTACCGTGGGCGCCAACTGAAATACTGGGCTGGCTCTGGAGTGATCGAGGATAATCCTGTGCTGCTAGATTCGCTGACCTCCAGACGTTTAGTAGTGCTGGCACGTAGCTGGAGCTGTCAACCCAGCATCTATGGGAGATCTGGGTTTAATTTGCAAATGCGGACACTGCCAGAATAGAGAGAGTGGGAGAGAGAAAGGGAAAGAGAGGGAGTGAAGGAAATCAAGTCAGTACCTTTGTCTGTGTGACTGTGGGCCGTTTTCTGTTTTCTGCTGAGAATGATAAAGCTGAGGGTGTATGATGTCTCTGATGTGTCAGAGGTACAGTATGTGTGTGCAGTGGAAAGAGTTGTGCAAGTGGCTGTGTGTTTCAGAATGCGTGTGTGTGTGTGTGGGTTGGGGGCGGGGGGTGAGAGGGTAGTGGGGAAGTGTAACTGAGTTGTTAATAGTCTGTGTTTGTCTGCAGATTACTCTGGCATGGATCTGGGCCCACAGGCCTGGGAGAATCCACTGCTTTCCAAGATTACCCTACTTTATGTGCAACCCAGCACAAACTGCTACAGTAAGTAATCACAGAGACATACGTGTCACAAAACCACAAGGGCGCACACGACAGAACAACTAAACCTCAAACTTGTGCACAGCGGACTCGTATTGAAATGGATGTACACTCAGTCCTGTGATTTGTGTGTACAGACTTGTGTGTGCGGGTGAGTGAGGGATGAGAGTGACAGGTAACGGTGTTTGCTGTCAGGTTTTTCTGGTTTCGCTCAGTGACTGGGACAGTCAAGCTGAGGCCTGCCCTCTTCCCTTGAGCCTGGGAACCGGAGCGGTGATGCCTGCTTGCCTGAGTGCCTAGCTGCTCCCGCTGGAAGCCATTCCCATCCTACTCATCTGTTTATTATTTTCCTGTGAGGGCTTGTAGTAAGAGGAGGAAGGAGGGGGTGGTGGGGATGGAGGTCAAGCTGTAGGTATTACTCTCCCATGTTTTGTCGACTAATACCTCCTCTAGAGACGTGGGTGATGGGTTGTTGAACCAAACTGTAAATATTTCTGATGGGAACTGGGCGACAAGCGACCTCAGTTTGAGATGTTGGTTGAGACTGTGGCCATGTAGTAAACCATGTGCCTGGATTTGGAGGCAAGTGGTTTTGTGAGGTGCCCTGACTGCTCTACTTGTTGGTTTGCTTTATGCCTTGAACAAAACACACGAGCACGTTAACCGCAGGCAAAAACTGTTGGAAAACAAAGGTACAGGGAAGGACAAAAACATGTGTACGCCTATGCATAATAGCCATGGAAGAATATCCTTGCTTACATCATCCTGAGTACAAGGGACATTCAGGCTGCATTTTTGAAAAACCTTGTCTCACATGACTGAGTAGACCATTACTCATCAGCTGATGTATCACACTTGTATCACAGCCATGATGAATGTGTCGCTCCCATAACAGGGCCTGTTGCACTCACGTACTGTTGCCATTACTTTTTGACAGATTGTGCAAGAGAAAGATTGTACCGTTGATTTGTATGGCCAGTTGTTTCCATCTTGCCTGGGGTGAGGGGGGGCGGGATTCTGAATACTGTCGCAACATCAGCTGTGGTTTTTGTGTGGAACAGAGAGTGGGCACAGAGTACATCTGACCCCTGACCTTCCCCCAGCCTCAGGAGGAGAGGCCTTCTACTGAGAAAGAGAAGACAGTCCTGCCAGTCCCACACGGTCCTCCAAAAGCCACATTCCGATGGATGCTTTTCCCACCGTGCTCCAAACACATAACTCTGTTCCTTTCTGGTCCACATCCAAAAAAGTAGGCGATCATGAGTGGGGTCCTGCCCTGCACTCATAGCAGAGCTGACCTCCAGCAAATAGGCCACAGTTAGGCCATTCTCCTCAGGCCATGAAAAAAAGGAAAAAAGGAAGGAAGGCCCAGAACATGAGGAAAGGTCTGATCTCTCTCATACAGAATAGCAACGATTCGTTCAGAGTACATGCTGGATACAATATTTCTATTTTCAGTTCCACTCATGTCTATGACTGAATTGTAAAATACTATGTGATACAGTTCTTGTTTTCGCTTAAGTCAGTGTGTATTATAAAGTCTTTATACCTGTTGATTAACACCAGTGATGGATAAAGTACCTCAAATATATATTTGCGTAAAAGTACAGATATCAGACATAAAAACAACTTTTCTCCGAGTAAACTTGACCCATCAGAAAACATACTTGAGTAAAAGTAATGTTTCACTTAAGTTCAACGATATTTTTGGATAATGGCTCTATTTAAGTATTGAAGGTCACATTGGCATTTATATTTTGCGATAGTCTTCAGATTAACAGAATTATAATCTCAGCCAACATTCCAGCGACCATATTTTACATGAGAAGAAGTTGCCAATCATTTTAATGAAGCTTCTCAAACTTTACTTAAAATTGATCGAACCTTGGACGGCATATTAAATGAATATGACAGTCAAGAGTCCTCTGTGTGGTGATCTCTTGTAACTTCACATTTATTTATACAATTTAGAGTAAATTCATCACGTACAGAATGAACTCAAACTGATTCTAACCGGCAAAACTAAACTAGAAACTGCACTGAAAGTACAGCTGTGATTTTGAGGAAAATTTTCAACCAAAAAAATCCATGTCCTTCTCCCATTCTGCACATTGAAAACATCACATATGTTAGAATTCATTCCGTAATGAGCAACATCCTGTTTTGACAAAAGTAGTGAAGTAAAACTGTAGGTTTTCCTTCACGTTCCTTCCTATTCTTACTCTAAGCAAAAGTAATAATTGGTATAAAAAAAAGTCACAATCAGATTACAAAGTCAGCTAAACAGCTGACTTTGTAACATATTTACGTAATATCGTATTATCGTATTTTTATTTGACTATTTGAGTCAGCAAGAATGAGAGGATTTTGATGATTGTGGTTATTAATTGTATTTTGTCTCAAAGCAATGGAAAATGACCAAAAGTGCATGTTAACAGCTCAAGACTTAAACCAGACTTAAACATAAACCAGCCTTGAGAAATGTATGTATTCAAGTGTAAGAACTGAAAACACTCACGCACACATTTTCTCACATCATTATCCGTTCATTGATGATTGGCTGCACATCAAGGTTGCGTCAATGTTTTAACCCAGAGGTGAAATGTTTGTCAGTGTGTTTTTGCTTTTTGCGTGTAGGAGCACAAAGTCTGTGCATCTTAAGGATGTGACCGTCGCTTATTCACAAAGGATTCCGTACAAGTTGCTTCCCTCAGGTATTCTCTTTAAATCTCTGCGCTTGCCCTCCAGCAAACCAAACCAGGCTGTGCACAGACAAGCACACATAATATTATACCAGTGTTTCATGTCTGTGCCTCAGGGAGAGGGACGCACAATCTAAGATGAAGAGATTAGATAGAAAGGCAACCTGAAAGACAGAAAACAAATCAAAGGTGGGCGGAGGAGGCCCAGAAAATATAACGGAAAATGTGATTTTCCACAAACACATGTCCCTCTCTTCCTGACACCCATAAATAAGTGTCAGGACAGAAGGGAATTGGAAAAAAAGAAAAGATGTGAAAATGAACTGAGGAAGCAGATGGATTGCAATTTGTAGTGTTAGTTAGTAAGACGTCGAGACAGAGGGAGAGTGAGAGAGAGAGAGAGAGAGCGAGCGAGAGAGAGAGAGAGAGAGAAATGAAGAGTGAGAGGGAGAGCATCCAAATGACAGAGGCGTGTTTGTGTTCTGATTAGGCTGAGCCAAATGGAGGCGGCTCACCAATGGAGATAACCAACAAAGACATCTCTTCACTGGGGACAAATCTATGAACATCTTTTCACGGTCAATGGACGGAGCCGTTCTTTTGTTTTGCCAAAGAAAAAAAAAATGCCTCAGCGGGTCTATGAATGCAGCACAGAGTTTACCATTCATCTGCTTTTCAATGACTAAGATTACCCGAATGTGCCAACCAGACTGTGTGCATGGACATGAAAGTGCCATTTTCATTATCCTTCCTCGCGCTGAAGTGAGACACTGCTTGATGCTGTGTTATGATTATGTTCTTACCAAGTGACGTTTTGAATTTGTCTTCACTCTCACCCTGGCTGCCAAGATTTGACGCTTTCAAGCTGGATAAACAATGATGTGAGCTCTTTAGGCGAAGACAAGCTTCCTGGCATGGGTGTGCCCTGTTCGGTTTCGCATCTTTAGGTTGGTGAGAGTGAATAGATCAGATCCATGTCTGTGCTGACAGGATCCAGGGAGGTTTTTCTCTCTGGCAGGGATTGAAGTCTGGGACACAGCCAGGGTTGCCAGAGAAAGACAGACTTCAGTGGTGACAGACTTTCTGATGAGGTTACTGTCTGTTACGCAGACTCTCTTACAGTATTACGTCTGTCTGTCTGTCTGTCTGTCTGCCTGTCTGTCTGCCTGCCTATCCTGACCTATCTCTCTATATCCACAGCTACCCTCATACACCCTCATATGTGATTTTGGTGAGTGTCTCTTTCACTTACGCTCTTTATACAGACATGAGAAAATATGCAGCCCTCTAATGCACTGCCAGACACCCTGGGAAACAAATTAAAAGCATCATAATCCCTAAATTAAGAGGACTCCCTCCTCAGCCTCGGTCAGGCCAGAGAGCGGAGCATGTCCTTATTTTCTGTAAATTTAAAATATGAGAAGATCTCTACTCCACACATGACACTCCCAAACACCTAATTATAACACTGAAGCAGATCCATGGTAGGAGAGGTTAGAAACCCAGGGAGCGATAATATGTTACAGTAGGATAAAGTGCAGAGAATGGTGGGAAACGTTCAATTTGTTTGTGCACACATGCCTGATATATGCTCTGTGTGCAGTTTAGAAAAAACTCCATGTCAGATTATGTTGTCTTCAATCTTCCGGTTTCAGGTTTGAAGCCAAATCTATAAATCGTTGGCAGCAGCTCTGATGTCAGCCTCCTCTGGCGAAATATTAAACGCATCTTACCTAATTGTCCACAATAAAAAAAAAAAAAGAATAAAAAAAAAGTGGATTGCATTACCCCAGCACCATGACAGTTCAGATTACATCATCCTTAAAGCGGGTATAATCACCCATCATCCCCTTGTTTGAGAATCAGAATACCAGTACACAGACCGAGCTCTATAATCAGAGTTCACAGTCATTGGAACTGGTAGTTTTGAGAGAATGAACAGGGCGGAACAAAACGATACCGTTGTGGTCTGACTAAGTCGGAGTCTGGAAATTCCTGTTGGATTGTTTATGTTCTCGAGGAGTAGCGTGCAACAGGGACAATGCCCGTGTTGTAATGGAAGTGGCAAAGTGGTTGTGTGTCTGTAAAACAATGCGTGATTGAGCAACGAGAGGCGAGATTCTTTAGATTTATGTTTTGTTGGACAAATGATCCTAAATGGCTTTGTAAACAAGTGGCTTTAGCCTGAACAAGGGACGATGACCCCCCTCCCTACACGTGTGAATAAATGAAGGACCCTTTGAGCGTGAGGTCACTGCACAGCAGAGTTATGGAGATGATCAGAGGTAAAGGCAGACAGACAGACAGTGGGCTTCACAGACAGATAGTACCACGGAAACAGAAAGGGGGGTCGACTGTGTGTTTGTTTCTCCCCGTGTCCTCTGCTGCCCTAATGGACCGAGCCACCAGAGGCCAGCCGCAGGGCAACTTGGGGCTCTCCTGTTTTGACTCTATAAAGATTGATAGCTCCCCTCAGACCCCAAATCAGCTCTATGGATGATAATGTGTCCCGTGTGGCTACATGTCCAGTCTCACACAGTGGTGTTAAATGGTGGCTGACCTCCACCTTTTTGGTCATGCATCTGTCTTGTTACGCCTTGTGTAGATATCTACTCCAACGAGTGGATCACGTGACACTTTGGTTTACCATTCTTACCCTTGATTTTGTGGAGCATAATACCAACAACAGAGGAGAGGAGCCCAGTGTGGACCCACTGTGACCTGGGATCAGGATAAAGTACCTGTCTAGACATCAACCAGACCCCTTCCATTTTTGCATTCACTATCAAGCGCCTGCGTCCAATATTCACTTCTCACAATGTTCTGACCTTTACTCCTTTTCAATAGCGTCCTCCTCGATGTATCTTATCTCTCCCTAAGTCAGTCACAGCTGTGGTTGAAAAGGAGGATGCCGTAAAATGAGCCAGCAAAGGTTATAACAGATTACTCCCAAACAGTCATAGCTGGAAAATCTATCACTTTTAAATTTTTTTTGTATTTTATTCTCTTTATCTTAAGAACACAAGTGGTTTGTCCTCACTGCATTGCACACACGCAGACTTTGTTTAACGGTTCAGTGGTTCTGACCGGGTCACAAGTCTACACCACTGTCATGCTGCCCTTAATTACACTGCAATTACGTTCTTGTGGTAAACAACAATGGCTTGATAAGAATAATGCCCTTGTTTACTGAAACTTTTCCTGTTACTCCTGCGTTCACTCAATTAGTAAACAGGTCTTCCATTCAGGACCGTGCATCCCAATTCTCATTTTCCCAAATCTGTCACACC